>LBNR01000007.1:0-88001 GCA_001262555.1 Fusarium nygamai
GATGCCACACGGATTACAAGAAGAATATGTACGGGATATACATGGGCATCCCCTACACGGCCATCAAGGCACCACCAAAACAATGAAAAGGATCCAACAACGTTACGATTGGGAAGGAATAAGAAAAACAGTGGAACAAGTCATCGGACAATGCGACCTGTGTGCACGAACCAAAGCACGACGTCACAAACCCTACGGAGAACTACAACCGCTACCAGTAGCACAACGACCTTAGGACTCAATCACGATGGACTTCATCACGAAGTTACCCTTGTCAGAAAAACCCTCAACCGGAATCTTCTACGACAGCATCATGGTTATAGTCAACCGACTCACGAAATTCTCGTACTATTTACCATACAAAGAATCTACAGATACAGAAGAACTTTCTTATGTTTTTTACCGACATATTGTTAGCATACACGGCCTACCTACAGAAATCCTTTCTGATAGAGGACCTACATTTACAGCAAACTTTTAGCAATCACTCATGGCACGACTTAGGCTAAACCACCGACTTACAACCGCATTCCGACCGCAAGTCGACGGACAAACCGAACGGATGAATCAAGTGCTTGAACAGTACTTACGGTGTTACATCAACTACGAACAGAACGATTGGGTCGAGAAACTCCCAATAGCCCAACTCGCCTACAACACCGCATACAACGAAAGTACGAAGCTTACACCAGCTCACGCTAATTTCGGTTTCACACCAAATGCATATCACGATACGCGACAAGAAAAAACAATTAACCCAGCCGCCATACTCAAGAGCGATGACCTCAAAAATCTACACGAAGAAATGAAAACAGAACTCGAATTTGTCAGAAAACGCATGAAAAATTATTATGATCCAAAACGGTTGAAGGGACCAACCTTTTCGGAGGGAGACATAGTCTACCTAGCCACAAAAAACATCAAAACAGACCGACCAAGTCACAAACTGGACTACAAATTCATCAGACCTTACAAGGTATTACAAAAAATTTCAGAAAACAACTACAAACTGGACCTACCACCGAAAGTCAGGCTCCATCCGATCTTTCACGTTTCATTACTCGAGTCAGCAGCGGACACGATACAAGTCAAAACAGGCAACGAACCACGAGAAATATCAGGACCGGAAGTCTATGAAGCAGAAGCTATCAGAGACACACGCAAAATCAACGGCAAAAGAGAATACTTAGTGAAGTGGAAAAACTACCCAGAAAACGAAAATACATAGGAACCACCCAAACACCTTGTCAATGCCCAACGACTCCTGAAGAATTTTCACCAACCAGTTCGAAAGGAACGTCACCCAAAATAGAATTCCAGTCAAACATGTCCACAGCACCCAAGGACTGAGCTTCGGAGATCACCACAGATTCCTCACGCAACTCACCCGACTCCTCCTGAGACTGCATCCCACGAGCAAATAACTCATCACCCTTCTTCTTCAACAAACGCTTTTGTTTACGAATTCGAGCCAACTTCGCCATAACTGCTTCAAGAGCAGCTTCAGTTTCTTCCTCCTCTTTTTCCAACTTAGCGCGAGCCTTCATATTCTTCTCCACTGAAGAAAGTCAGGATAAGAATGCAGAAAAAAGAACAAAGACTTACGATAAGAGGCAACACCCGAGCCATCGCACACCAATTTTGCCTCAGTACAGTTCTGGCAACGATGAGATTGGTCACCTTTGACCTGGCAAGAAAGACCCTTCCGGAAGCAACGGGAGCACGGCATGATTTCGTCACTAAACTTAACAATGTATTCAGAAAGCTTCACTGCCTCTAAAGTTTTCGGATGACGCTTGTTTTTAGGAACACGACCTGACATCTTGTCAGCATTCGAAATAAAAACAGAACTAAGTTTGACTCACAACCAACGGGCGGAAAGGAACGACGATTATGCAGGTCTTGAGGACAAGACCCAACGGAGGGGAGAGATCGTGTTACGACCCTAGCGGTTACGTCACGTGCGCCCCATCATTTTTCTCCAATCACAGACTAAGACCCACAACATCATCTTGGACCGATCTTCCAAACCCTTCGGTCCACTGATAAGATAAGGACCGACGAGTTTCACTCAACGGTCCTCCTAGACCGATACATAAATCACATCGGTCCCTTCAGGACCGAGCACAACACAACATCGGTCCTTCCAAAGACCTCAAGTATATAGAACACATTCATTTGCACTTCCATAGACTCAAGCTCACCAGCTATCAATAAAACTTCTTTACATTGATCAAGCCTAACCCGCATTGAATCTACCATTAAGAGACGTGACACTTCGACAACGCTCAGCATCACGCCCTACGCAATCTGCCAACAATAAACCTAGCACGGCTTAGTTTATCCACAGTTGGGAACCAACCCGTCACATTATTTAGGTAAGGAATAAAATTATATTAGCTGCTTTTCCTATAAATAGTTCCAGTTTAGGTAGCTTAAGCGCTTCTCTAAGGTCTCTTTCTCATAAGCCATTAGCACTATTACCAGCTAATACAGTACTTTACTATTTATTAACTTATACCTATAAGGCGCATATAGTGCTATATAACTACTAAATTTCAGCTACTATTTTAGTATTACTAAGTAGTACTCTAGTATAAGGAGGTACTAGTCTAGTATTACTAGATATTTTAATAGTATAATATTACTTAGTTATTTAATGTAGTATATTCTAAATAAGAGCTATTAATATATAATAGTTAGGGTTTCTAAATAAGTAAACTAGTCTATACTAGGTTTATATTTACAGAATATATAGGGCATATAGACTAAGCAGTTAGTTATTATATCTCTTAATAGTTAATAGTATATATTAGGCCTATTAAGGTAAAGAAGTCTTATTAATAGCTAATAAGCTAAGTTCTATCTAAGTACTAATAAATATGTTTTATATACTAGAATATTATAGTTATAATTAGTGAGGTTCTCGTAGGATCAGTAGTGATCGTAGCGGATCAGTACTAATTACAATAGATTAGTCCTGATTGTAGGGTCTTAGCGCTGATTGTCTTTAGTAGGAACTGCGCTAATTAGTAAAAAAATATAGGGTATACATGATAGGTACCGGGGGTCATAGCAGGGTCGTAACACTATAGTTTAAAAATAATTTATTTTAAGACTAATAATAACCTTATATCCTATTAGTCTAACCTAGATAACCTCTAATATATAAAATATATTTATTTATACTTTTATAAATTCTAGCTTATTAGTTATTAGTATAACTTCTTTATATTAATTAAGCTTAATATATATTAAGTCTATTATTAAGAAATATAATACTTTAATAAGCTTAATTATATACTTTTTATAATCTGCTAATAATAAACCTAGTATAGCTTAGTTTAATATAGTTAGACTTTTAACTATTATAGGTTTTTATTAAAATTAAAAATATTAATAGACTGAGGTTCTTTTCTCTTTTCTTTAAGAGCCTTAAAAGCTACTTAAATTAATTAGTAATATAAAGAGTTTTAAGCTGGCTAGCTCTATTATACTATATAGTACTTTTCTTTATCTTTTTATCTTTTTCTATCTCTTTTTTTTTTTTTTTAAAAAAAAAAAATCTCCTTTTTTATTAAATTATCTTTTTCTATTACTAGCTATTTTTATTAATTATCTTTACCTTTTTTTATAAAATTCTCTTTTACTAGACTCTTTCCTTACCCCTATTAATACTATATTACTTACCTTATATAATATACTGTTGCCAGTACTTCTTCTAGCCCTATAGGGGTTTCCTACTTTAACTAAAAGAGGCTTTCTACCTCACCTTACTCTAGTCCCTCTTTCTACCTAATCATAGCTTTATATACTGACTGGGGTTTCCTCTTTTACTGAAAATGGGATAGATAATAAAGATGTATATAGGAGAAAGTAAGGTACTGACTAATTAAGGTAGATTGATCGACTATCCGATAAGCAACAGTTCTGAAACAGAAGACGCAGGATGCAAGAATAGCAAAAGGTGAACGGGCAGACTTACCAGCCTGCAGAATTGAGGGGGTATCATAAATTATACGCCTCTTTTTACATTATTACCGCAAGCTAAGCATCTTCCACGCATAATTGATAATAGGCATCTAGACTAATACTATAGCCTCTTTTTTAAACAGCTAAATATAAGGGCTAAAGGCTAACCTACAGGGGCTCTAGTATACTAGTAGCGCACCTAGTATTACTTATTATAATTAGGTTAACTAACTAGCATATCCTGATTGTTGGTTTTAAGTAGCGTAAGAGCCTTTATATAGCATACATTTAGACGCGTAGGTAATAGGTAGAGTAGTGATTATAGCTACTATAGAAATCCATATATAGGAAATAAGTTAGAGATAGATATATAAGTAAGAATAAACAAGCAGTAGGCAATAATTTAGGATATATAACAATTAAGAAGAATAAAAAGCAAGGGGCTTAAGGCCATGCCAAGCAGACCTGGCAATGCCATGCTTCTTGCCCAGATGCTCTTATATATATTTAAGACTTAGAAAGAAACCATATATAATATATATAATGGCTGCTTCCGTCAAGTTATAGTAAAGGTTAAGCTTCTCGAGCTTCTATAGCTTTACTGGGGGTAAAGTTAAATAGCTATATTATTTATAAGCAGAGTAGCGGGCTATTATGACTGAATATATATGATAGATAGGATGAATGGTGGAAATGTATAGATATAATAATATGGAGATGATGAGAAATATGTGAGCTTTAGTAGATGATGGTAATGAATGTTATTGAGGTCTGGAGTAGTCCAGTCGTTGAACTTAATAAGGGTCAGCTGACGGAAACGTGACGTGTTTCGTGTTTTAGGTTTTCTGATTTTATGAGTGTGATATGAGAAACACAGTGCGTTTCTATCGCGGGAAATACGGGGCGAGATTACTAGACTGTGATTGGCTAAAAAAGGAAACGCAATGCGTTTCTGGCGATAATTCTTGAGTAGGGTGATTTTAGACTTTTGGCATGTGATTATACTCCGTAGAACTGCGATTCCTGACTCGTTCATCACTGACCGTTAGCCAAACTTTGTACCAGCCCCGGAACTTCCCGCAACGGTTTTCCAACGCTAGACACGCTTTCTGGAAATATAGCTAGTACTTCCGCCATGAATCGGCGGTTGAGTTAGACTGGCGCCGATGTGCTGATAGTTGAAGATCAAGCATGTGGAGTCGTCAAGCTAACCAATAATATCGGCGGCTTAAGATCGATTAATTGTTAATACAGTATACCCTTACCTTTCCTTCCCATATCCACTAGAGCACGGTAAGATGTGGTAGGTTCATGGTGGATGGACTACGAGCAAACCATGTGTCGCACTGAGAGTGCTTAAAGGGTTAGAGTGAATATGATAAGCAGCAGCAAATGTGTTGATTGATGTCTTAAGTTATCTCTTATGCGGGGTATTCCATCCCGCACAGTTACTTAAAGCATATAGCTAGATTACTAATGCCTACCCTGCGACACCATGCGTCTCAGCCACCCCCTCAATGACATTGGGCGTCATTCTGCCCGCAAAACATCTGTCAAAGCTTCTGTAATTGGATTATAACTGAATGCTTGCTTCCGTGGATTGACCCTTGCACCATCTTCCTCCCCGCTCTGCATCGCCGTTGCTGTGATCGCGGGTTGTTCATTTATCAAGACCACACTCCGAGCTACAACAGTCAGACCAGGCTCAACATACATCTACCAGCAGGTCCCTGTGAACTGACCTAGTGACTGCACAGCGGACAGCATTTACTTGGTTATTGATCATGGCTTCGCAGTTGATCGCTGATTGGCAGCCCACAGTCGATTCCTTTTGGGACAGATACCTCAGGTATAATGCTGGCCTCAGCGAGGCTGACCAGGAGATGGAGAGAGACAACATAACCCTGATACTCACGCTTACCGGCCAGGGACATATCGAAGAAGCCATTATCGAATGCGGCCGCATGTGGCAGAGAGAAAACGAACGCAGAGCCCCCAGCCTCAAGTTTGCACATGGTGGCTGCGACAATCACCCCGTCATCTGGATTCTGTCCAGGATATATGGGTCAGTGAAGTATCCGGATTTGTGGGAGACATGTGGAAACTACTGCATCAATCCAGCTTTTCTGATCATGCAAGGAATGGCTAAGGACCTTCCAACTGCTAGCCATGCACTGCTGAAGGCATTTGTCACCGTCACGGTATATTGGCTCAGTGTCAAGAACAATCTGATGATCACTGAAACCATGAAGTTCGGGATGAGACTTCTCTCTCAAATAGAGACCATCCCTAATTTTGACAGCCATGTTGCTGTCTCGCTGCGGAACTCCTTGGCTGTTGCCTTTCTCCGGAGCCAGGTCGATGGCCTGGGAAAACCAGGAATTGACTCAGACCCAGGATGGAACATTACTTGGACGCAGAGAGAGGCTATCATTCGTGCGTTCCTGAACACCAGAAACGAAGGTCTCTCTGATCTAGATGGGGAGATGCTACGATTATTCTATAGCTTTATCTACGTCGGTTTTCCACACCAGATCGACGATAGCAAAGTGGTTGATGACATGATGCATCTATATCGCGACCGCGAAGCCGTCTATAACGAAAAGCATGACACTTCTATGTCATTTATTATACCCCTCCTCAGAGAATTCGTTCAACTCTTGAGGAAGGGTCCCGGCCTTCTAGCTACTCAAGAAGAACACGGCTTTATTTACGACCTGGTAGATTTTTGTCTCGCAAATGGGAAGTACGATCAAACTCAGGTTCTTGTCCAGGAGTTTATGTCAGTGCCCGGTAGGATCATTCCTACGGATTCGTCGACTAGCAGGGAGGAGTTTTCGAGGTGGCGTGCTCCCACGCGTTCTGTCCAGGCATTGTTGGCACAGGATGGAACCCCGGGGAGACATTACTACTGGGAAGACAGCCGGCTGTACACAACGCCAATTGGAAAGATTGAAATGTCCCCAGCATACCCAAGGGATCTTTTCCCCAAAGCCCCAATCAAGGTCACAGCAACGCCAGAGGCAGGCCTTCAACTTGAGATATCAAACGAGTGTCTGCATGACTGGAGTGGACGGAGTGATTCACAAGGACTGCACGATATTACACAGCAGGTGAAGCGTTCGGAGATATGGCATCTCTTGCAAAAACTTGAAATGACGAAAGACTGGAGAATTCTTCTGGGGTTGGATTCGCAGTCGCATCACCCGATGTGCCAAAGGCACCGGCATCCTGACTTCCAGGACTATTTGCCGCATGAAGAAGTTTGCAAGGACGATATGTATGGGAAGTCGCATAGTTTTTGGATCTTCGAGGAAGAGCTGATTGAGGCTACCTTGGCAAGTTCCGAACATCACATGTCTGACGCACCGCTACACAATGTCTGACTTTGCAATCTAGGACATCAGAGAACCCTATACATACGTATACCGATTCATGAATGTTAGCGGCTCCGGGGATCCAAGCTGGATGGCTTTGAAATTCCCGCAGAAGGATGGCAGAGACGGGAACCGGCCATCTACCTGCCAGCACGGAACATGTTCCTATCCGATAGAACTATCGTACGGATACAAGGGAAATATGCAACACGACCTGGACATGGAGATATTGAGGATGCAGTATACTGTCAGCGACGAATCCAGGACAGAGGACAACAATGGGGCAAGCCCTACAATCAAATTGGCAGTGCCAGTGATTCCTTATGGCCATTTCGAGAGATCAAGATGTTACAGATGTGGAATGACATACATGGAATACTTCGCTATGCTGAAAGCAAATCTCTTGGGCAGTCAGCGATGCTTCGATCCGATTATTTATCGGCAGAAAGCGATTTTGCATAGTCAGCCAAAATCTATTCTTCCAGTCTGGGATCTGACTCAGTCAGAAAAGGTACGCCCTGTTTTGTATCGGAGGCGATGGATAGTTTTTCTAGAGCTGATTTGAGCTATAGGCCTCTGATTCTAGCAAGGTAGAAGACCTCGATCTTTCGTTCACCCAAGGCTTCTTCAATGGAATTCCATCGGGCACAGTTGTTCTCAATGCAACTGGGAACGAGCACTCCTACGGATTGGTGTCCACTGCTTGGCAGGAGTGGAAGACGTATATCCTTCACCCCGTCCCCAGCGAAATTCTCACCGAAGCCAAGGTCTCATACATAACGTCTTCTAACATCCTTGGATACATAATGGGGAGCTGGACAACACAAGATCTCTCACAGCAGGCGGCAGGTATTCGTCTGCTGGTAGTGGAAGCAGAGTTGAGATTGCACGGACAACGCGTCAACTTCGCAATGAATGCTTGTCTGTACCCTGGAAATTCGAAGATATGTAAGTAGCACACAAAATCCAGCAGCGTCTTTTAGATCTCCACCCTGACAACTGTCGCGCCATGTAGTATCAAGCTATGAACAACGCATCTTTTGCGGCCGTCTTAATCCCACTCTCTTCCGATACGCCCCGCCCAGACGTGACAATCTCATTGACTACCATAAACCGTCGAAGAGACTAAAACGGAAGCGAGAACCGGATTTCCAATTCCTTTATTCTTCTCCAAGCAATCAGCCATCGCAAGATGCGGGGTTTACAGACAGCCCGACAGAGCCCTATAGCAGCGACGAATTTTGGGATGAGATGATGGCTCGTGAGGTGTGGGATAGGATGATTGAGAAGCAACGAAAAGTAGAGGCACCCGATCCCCGTGCAGAGGAGTATGCAAGGTGCTGTCAGAATGAAGAGCAAAGGAGGCAAGACTGGGATAGTGCAAGGGGGGTTAATGGATTTGTTTTTGTAAAGATAAAAAAGTTTATAGCTTAGCTAAATTCCATATTAAAATATTAAGTATTATTTGCTTAAAATATTAAACTAACTTAATAGTTTTTTAATTAACGTGCATGACAAGCTTATGTCACAGACAAACAAATGTCACAGCATACTGTGCACCTAAAAATAGCCTATCCTATAGTATTCTACAGCTTGAATAAAATAGTTAGAAATCGGGTCGCCTTGGACCTGCTGAGGTTTTCGACGCTGAAGCTAGAGGGGCGTTAGAGGGTCTCAAGGCTGCCCTAAACCTACGAGAATCAGCATCACAAAACATTTTTATCTGCCTAGATAACCTGGCGGCCGCCATATGCCTGTAAGGCATACCATCTAACTCCTCTTAATACATCTTTCTCGAGTTCTAGGCTCTAGTAACATCGCATAGAGCTATCTAGGTCTATTAGGTACCAGGACATACTAACATCCCTGGCAATAAACAGGCCAATAAACTAGCCAAAGCAGTAGCATCGCTCCCTAAGCCTATAGATACTTACCTAATACTAGCTTACTTATAAAGGATTATAAGATAAAAACTAAAGGATATATTTAAGATATAGTAATCTGCCTTTACTCCTAAGTAATATAAGAGACTTAATCTTAAGGTAACTATAGGCTGCTTACTAAAGCTATTACTCTTATATATAGCTTTATATTATCTACTAGCTATAAGATCCTATTATAGGGACTTTACTATATACTATAAGAGATTTAACTCTAATAATATATACCTAGTCTACTTATATAGTTAATATAAAGTACTAGACTATATCTTTTACTATAAAAGGATATTACTATACTATTAGATAAAACTAGCACCCTTACCTAATATAGCGGTTAACTTTACTATAGGAAGAGACTTTACTAAGTTTATTAACCTATCTAAGGATAGCGTGTTCTTTAGAAAGATTTGCCCTTGTTATTAGGTAATGATAACCTGAGAAGCACTCGTGACTCTCCTTCCCTCTTTATCTTCCATATATTTCTTTTATTACCTTTTCTTCCTCTCTTATATTCTCACGGTCAGATGAAGGGCGCCACCACGCCCTTCATCTCACCGGGACCACCTTAGGGTAGTCTCGAGCTGCCGCACACAGACTGATCTCAGCTCTCCTAATATCAGGCTCCAAAAGCGGCTGCGATATGCTAGCTGCGCCTTATCATCCCGCTGACAGGTAACAGGCTCAATAGGATACGCTATTTGTACAGACACGGAACTAAAAACTCCGCTGTCGTTTGCGGCTTCATCAAACGGCTCATTGGATATACTGAGGCTCCTTCTCGATAGAAATGCGTCTGTGAACTCTGTTCCTGAGGGCGGAGAAACTGCATTATTCACCGCAACTTACAGGCAATGGAGTCTTGACAAAATAAGGTTGCTGTTGAACAAAGGAGCTGAGATCAATTGGAAGAGAAAGGACGATGGTTGGACGGCCCTACATGGCGGCTACGATGCACCGGATACTATTGAACTCCTTCTCGACCATAAAGCAGATATCAATGCCATATGTGACTGGGGTACAATCACGATGATGGCGGCGAGACGGGGCTTCAAGCGTTCACTCGAGGTTATCCTTGCACGCAAAGACTCACCTCCAGATATCGATATGGAGGTTACCTACTACAAAGGTGGAGAAAATGATGAAAATCGTGGAAAGACCGCACTCCGACAAGCAGTTGACAATGGCCAATATGAATGTGCTAGCCTTCTTTTGGAGGCTGGTGCTCGACTCGACGAGATGTTAATAGATGGCAAATACCTCTTCCAGCTTGAGAAGGAACAGAACTCAGCAGAAGGTTTTACACATTTCTCCAAGGTGGTAGAACAGTGTGTTGCACGAAGTACAAAGGTCGGGTGTCCAAATGAAGACGGAAACACTCCACTTCACCGAATCCACTCCAGAACGCCGGTACCAAAGATTCAGCTTTTTGTCAGTATGGGAAGTCCAATAGACTGTGCGAACTCTCATGGATGGACACCACTGGCCAATGCGGTGAAGAGCGGCAACCTCGCAGCAGCCAAGTTTCTTGTTTCCAGAGGTGCCCGAGCAGATATGACTGGCCCATTCGGCAGTCTTCTGCATCTATCATGCCAGATTGACTTCCAGAACAAACAGCATCATTCCGATGCTGAAACTTCTCATCCAAGCAAAGGCAGATCCCAACGTTCGTGGGCCTGAACCTTCTGAGGCACCACTACTTTGTACGGCAATCATGGATACACCCACCACTACGATAGAAGATTTTACTATACGTTATCTCGTGGAAGATCTAAAAGTGGATGTCAACGCAGGGAATAGAACTGGCCTGTTCCCCATCATATTGGCTGCGCGGACAAGTAATTCAAAGCTCATACACTATCTCGTTGGCCACGGTGCCAATCCTAACGTTGCGGATGATCAGGGTCTAAGACCTATTCACTACGCTGTTTTAGCTGCGGGCCGTGGACAGACTCGACGTCTGATCATGGCTGGTGCTGAATCGAGGGTCGAAGATGTCTATGGACGTACACCTTTGCACTTCGCAGTAAGCAGGGATGACATAAACCTTACTAAACTCTTGCTCAAGACTCAGCCAAATGACCTCAAAATTGACACGAAAGACGCTGATGGATGGACTCTGCTTATGTGGGCTTGCAAAAGGTGGCGGCCTACTCTATCTATCATTCGAACCCTTATTACAGATCATGGAGCTGACATTTGGGCTTTGAGTAATGATAGCAAGTGGTCGTCACTAAAGCTTGCCAGGCGTTCAGATGCAGGTGACGATGTGAAGAGGCTTTTAGAACCCTCTGAAGACAAGAAAGAACTGATCACCAAGAATGGAATCAAGAAGGTATGGGATCCTAACTTACACATGGCCACCAAGGAGCGATATTATGATACAATCTACTGCGATAGCTGCAAGATGGTTCGTTTAACTTACCTCCTCTCTTTGGGCTGTATGCTAATGGTTTGTGGGTTAAAAGTATATTGTTGGCCCGCGCTACAAATGTTAAAGTTGTGGTTTTTCCTTTGATTTATGTTTTAAATGCTATCCAAGCCGTAGCATGATGCATGATCCGGAACATGAATTTGCGGAGTATGAAGAAGAGGAAGAGTTGGAGCAGACACTAAGTAAGGTATCTGGAAGCAGTGGCGATAGTGTATGTAGGGAGATAGAGAGAGAGGAGGAGGAGGAAGAGGAGGAGGAGGAGGAGGAGGAGGAAAAGGAAGGGGACGAGAATGATAACTTTTAAAAGTAAAATTAATATAAAGTATTTTTATTAAAAATAGCAATTTTCTATATATAAAGTTTTTAATATAATTTCTTTAAAGCTTTTAATTATAATAAAATAAATTAAAAGAATTATTCTATACTAAAATAAAAAATAAATAAAAAATAAAATATTAAAGTTTTTTAATAATTAATAAATAGAAAAAGAAATATAATAAAGTTAATAATAATAATTATATAATATATAAATTAAAAAAAGGTTATATTAAAATTAAAGAAATATTATTTTAATATATATATATATATATATAATTTTAATAAAATTTTAATAAAGTTTTTAATTAAATTTTTATAAACTTTAATTAATTTATAAATTTAATAATATATAATATTTATTTTACTTAAATTTTATTTATTAATTTATTTTTTAATAATAATTATATATAAAGATATTTACTGCTAACTTATTCTTTTTATTATATCTATTAACTAGCTAGTCTTTCCTATTGGGGTAAAAACAACCTAAACACACTTTACTGTTAACGCTATCGTTAAATACCACACTGTGGCAATTTACTATTCCGGGCACCTGTGGCAATCTTTTACCGTGACGAGGTGAGGTTGTAGGTCGCTGCATTCTGCCCTTAGCTACAGGCCGCGTTTGGCTACAGAAGTTGTTTGTCTTCATTCACATTTGGTAAAGTGGAGCTTGTATCACTTGAGTAAAGGCCACAACTTCACCAAAGACAGCGGTCATTTAATCTCACACTTTCTCTCCTACATATTCTGCAGGGAGGCGAAAGAGCACACCGTAATAGTTTCTAACACTCCCGCACCATTCATTCTCTTTTCAACATGTCTCAGCGGGAAGACCTCGAAGCGTGCCTCGTGAAGCATAACCAGGTTTTCGCAAACGTCCACGAGAAGTTCACAGAGCAGCTCAATGCTGAGTCCGTTGAAGCCTTGCGCAAGGCTTTCAAGACTATCGGCAACCATCTTGAGACAGACCATATGGAGCGGTCAAGCAAAATGAAATCCGCGTTTGACGAGCTTTCACGAACCTTGCATGAGACTGGAATTGCTGTCTACGACGCCACACAGAAGTCTCTGGAGGACAAGGACCTGGAAATCACCACACTCCGACAGGAATATGAGGCCAAACTCAAGGCCAAAGATGAAGAGATTCAAGCCCTGAAAGAGTCCGTACACGATCTGCGTGAGAGCCGCCGAGACAAAGACGACATGATCGCCACGACCAAAGAGATGAACAAATTCCTTCTCACTCAACTCCAGGACCGAAAGGAACCATACGAGCCTAAAGACAAGAACATGCTCGCATCGATGGCTGAGCAGCAGAAGAAGGCAGAACTACAACTACAGAACCAAGAAGCCGAATTGCGAACGAAACTCCTCGAAAAGCGCAAGAAGTCTCAGGCCGAAGTCAGCGACAGGGGCCCGCTATCTGAACGGATCGAGGCAGATGCTCAGACAACCGAAGATCCCATGGAAACCATCGTGGCCCCTCTTCCCACTATGAACCGCAAACAGGGCAAATGGTTCCAAGAGTACCGTGCCAGGGAGTTGAATCGGTGGAGGGAGGAGATGACCAAGGCAGAGGATGTAAGAAAGTTCGTCTTGGATTTCATATCCACGCCACCAACGAAACGGGAGCCATTCGGAAGATTCTAAACGACTCTGGGTCACGTTTCTTCTTACACATCTACAAGAAGAATGTAGATCCTATGTCGTTGGAGACTTGGATGTGCCATGGGCATCGCAATGAATACATGGAGATCAGAGTTGAGGAGTCTAGGCATGGAAAGGGGAAGATCTGCTTTTGGGCCCCAAGTGATTCGTTGGAGGAATTCACCCCACTCGAACAGATGGGTAATGATGTAGTTTAAGTCTGACTCGCTGTAACAAACAAGACAAAGCAATGGATAAAGTTATGCTGACGCAGGTTGTAATACTCTGGCGAGTCTTGTACTTCTCTGTACTCAGCATATCACACCAAAACTCTACTCATCACATTTCTCATGAAACCTGCTTGATCTTGAAGCCAATAACATTGTCACTCCCTGGATAACGAAGGCTGTCGACATGGTCAAAGACACATGCTCACTGTTCGATGTGTGCTAAGATATGGAACGTACATTAGATAATAACATGGCAATTCTTCACTATTTGGCTTGGAGTTCCGCATCAAATATCAATGGCTAGAGTTCCATTAAACTTACTGAACTACTGTCTCACAAAGTGCATGCACATTACAAATCATTTTTCAGAGAGCGATCATGATTATATATTCTTGATACCGTAATCCTACACCATAGATCATATCAGACTTAAGTCTAAGCAGATCGTCACTTCTGGAGCCCAGGACCACAGCTCGGCAACACTGAGAGAAGGTCAGACGCCTTAGTCCTCACCCCCATCCTCACCCCCATCCTCATCCTCATCCTCATCCTCGCTCTCATCCTCATCCTCATTCTCATTCTCCTCATTCTCCTCATCGCTCTCATCCTCATCCTCATTCTCATTCTCCTCATTCTCCTCATCGCTCTCTTCCTCCAATTCCTCGGGACTTATGTCAACTAACATTCCCTCTCCCCTGAGCCAGCTCGGGATGAATTGAGCAGTATGCCAATTCTGGCTGGTATTCATGTTGGAATCAGCAGCTTGCTCGTTTTTCTCATTGTTGGGAAGCCGATAGATAATATTTTGAGCAGTTCTTTCGTCCCTATGTCTTATGACATCGAGAAGAGCAGTACGAACTTTGATCTCGAACCCCATGGCCTCCTCCTTGCTAGGCTTCCGAGTCCCATGCTGGGGATGGGCGGCAACAGACTCTACATTTCCCCAAGTGGCTGTGGCAGGGTCCTGGGCCAACCAGAATTTGCCATTGGGAGGCAGGAGAATGCTGTCCATATAATACTGTAGCTCAGCAATAAGATTAGCCGGAAGTGCCATGGTGAAAGTCTGTGACCAAGGGTATCCCTTGTGATTGTCATGGGGTTGAGTCTCGCGGACCAGCTCAATCCAGACGTCAACCGGAACAAATGTGGGCATATTTCGGCGACGACCGACTATGTCTCTCCATTACTTTGAGCAGACCTCTTCATGAATCTGCGGCACTGTACGACGTCGTGATCAAGAGTGTTGCAGATGTAGCAACCCTTCATGAGACCATCAGGTCCAGTGCGGAGGCATGTTCTCAGAGAATGATTGTTAGAGCCACATCCAACACAGGTCGGCTTTCCCTGCGGGCCACCATTTCTGATGCTCTTTTCGGACCATCGCGGGTTGCAAAGGACGGCGCAGATGCACGCCCAGCTCATGCGGCGATTTTTTCCTTCTGTCCCTGCCTTTCGCAGAAGATGGTTGTACAATATTTTAGTTGAGTGGGCAGTCTTCAAATGATCGGCCCAGTAGACCCAGTCTGCCTTCTCGGATTCGGACTGGAGGTGACCCTATTCGTTGAACTCTTTACGGAACCGTTTGTTCCAGAGCTTGTCCATCGGCCGGTTCTCATCATCACAGACCTGAGTCTTGTACGACAAGTAAGGCGCCGGCAGGGCGCCGGCAGGGTCCCAGATCTCGCTCATTGTGATGACTTGAAGATGTGTTGAGAGGGGGATGTGAGGAAATGATGAACTGAAGATGTGACGAACTCAAGATGTAAAGAGGTCAAGAGGTGACGAGGGTAAGTATTTGTGCTGAGTAGTCAGGGAAGAAGGCCCGGTGTGGTTCTTCAAGAGGTGAAGATATGCACAAGAGAAGAGGGTGCTCTGTCTCGTCGAATGTGACAAAGGCTCGGAGAAGGGACGACTGTTGAAGTACTACCTTTCCATCGGTTTGTTCACAGGTCGCGTGTCTGCCCTGATCATAATGGCGGAGTGGGTATAGGAAGTGGAATGATCGTAGGTAGGATATATAAGCGGCGAGTCCTTGGTTTGGTTGCGTCTTCAATGGTGACTATTGATCTTGTCAGTTCCACGTCGCAACACACCGCAATAGACTTCTCAAGGAATAAGGCCAACTTACTCGATTCTCAATGAACCGTCATAGGACATGTATATATATGCTTCCACAGAGCTGTTGCTGCCTGCATGCGTCGATGTGAGGACACTGCGCTGACTTGTATATGATTAAAAATGAGATGGGGATGCACCGAAAGAAAGCTGTGGTGGTAGGGATGAACGAGGGCTTTTGTAGTTGAGAATTTCAGGCAGCAGGACGATTGTGTTTCTGGGATTCCTTTGGCTTCTTTTTATTCCTCCGCGATTGATAGGCAACAGTTGTTGTGTGTGTGATGTTTGGTCGCAATGAGCTGTGCACATAAACACCGCAGGGATTTTGTTATGCTTGTTTGCCGCCAGCCAGGCAACTTGAGACTGATGCTACTCGCGTGAAATGAGGCTCTCCCAGGGCTCAGTTTCGGGTCACACCAGAGGAGAAAGCTGGCAGCGCTTCTTGCAGTTCACGGTCGGTAAGACGGCCGCGATGCATAGGGGCGCTGGTTGAGTTTGCCAAGGTGGCTTGCCTTGCTTGCGATCAAGATCTGGTCTGAGGTCAAATGCGGGAGCTTGTCGAAATTAATGGTTAGTCAAAAGAATGTGAAGTAGGCGCTGGTCGGGAAAGCTAAGCGCGCCAGACTCGTGAGACTAGTTATGAGAGATTTCTCATTGCACTGAAACATGGCCATGTGTGGGATGAATGAGGCTGCGTTGCGGTGGGCAGGATGAGTTGGAGCTGACGCGAAGGAGAAGCAAAAGGTAGAGAGCAGAACAGTGCGATGGTGGGTGACTAAGTGGGGCAGGCCCATCAGCACAGCACCTCAGCAATCAGGGTACCTTTACAAGTTAACATTGCAGCATAATACTCCCCAACATCCATGGCTTGCGAACATCATGCCAAATGGACTGGGCTTCTCGGGCCGCAGCCGTTGTAAAATTCCTAAACCTACCTACCTTACCTATTGAGCAAGAGCATTTGCTAGAAGGGCCGGGGATTCCTGACGGCACCGTGCTCGCCATGCCTCTGGTAAACGAAGTTTTGCGACCCTCTAGTCTCTTCCATTGCTTCATCAGTTGGCGAGGCCACGGCTGAGGATCCTGATAAACTACTGGACTTTCTGGCCGGAATCAAAATGAGCCGCGCTGATGGTCCTTTTGATCGCATGACGATCTTAGCGAAAGACAAGTTTGCTTTAATAACGAACCGACCGAAGGTAAGCACCAAGCTCAACCCGTTCGTACTTCGTACTCCGTATTCCTTATGGCCCCACCACTAGCAATCATGAATCCGCGCTAAACCTCTTCTGGTGCCTTGGAGCGCTGCGCACCTTCATCCGAATTGACGGTATATAATCAGAAGGGAACCGACAACATGCGACTGAGCGAGATCATGACAGACTCAAACCATGAATGCAGACAACAATTTTGGCCCGCAGCGACCGGGCGTTTTCGACTTCACCATTCTCTTTGAGCAAAGTATTTTGTCTCTCCTCCCGACTGGTCTGTTCATCTTGCTTGTGCCGCTGAGACTCTACGTACTTTGGAACAATGAAAGGGTCACCAAATCCGGCTCCTTGCTTTGGGCAAAAATGGTAAGCGATCACTTCTTCTTGCTCCTCGTGCTAATAAAATAGGTCACGATTGCCATTTACGCTTGCCTTCAAACCGCTTTGCTTGTCCTCTGGTGCCGACAAAACTCGACAAAAACAGCCATCGCTGAACCCGTCCTTGGCTTGATCGAAGCTTTTGCACTTGCTGCCCTGTCGTTTTTCGAACACCGAAACTCCAGGAAGCCATCCAAGTTGATCGGAGCATTCCTTGTCATCCCCATCATCCTCGATATTGCCCTCGTCCGAACCCTCTGGATACGATCGATGCACACTATTGCGGCTGTGTTCACTACCTTGTTTGTGGTCAAGACGATCCTCTTGATTCTCGAAGAAACACCAAAGATAGTACTTGGCGAAAAGGAGAAGATACGCGAGACCTCATCGGGAGTGGTCAACAGGAGTTTCTTCTGGTGGTTGAATGGACTCTTTCTGCAAGGCCACCGCACGATTCTTGAGACCGAAGACCTACAGGCGATAGACTCAAAGTTTGATACGGACCATGTATCCGCGCCGCTGGAGAAACAATGGGAACGAGGTAAATCCAGGCTGCGATATATCTGAACCTTATTGTTGTGATGTCTAACAGTTGCAGCCTGCAATAGTGGCCAGCCCAGTCTCTTGAAGTCCACTTTCCTGGCATACAAGTGGCAATTCGCTGCCGGCATCATCCCTCGACTCCTCCACAGCGGCTTCAACTTTGCGCAACCCTTCCTCATCCAATCCGTCATCGTGCTCGTGAGCAAAAAGGAAATGTCGGTCCAAACTTCCAGCGGGCTCATCGGAGCTACAGTACTCATCTACCTTGGCCTCGCCATTTCTGGTGCCTGGTACAAACACATGTCTTACCAGTTGGTGACTATGTATAGAGGTGGGCTGGTGTCGTTGATCTTCAAGAAGACACTCAAGCTCAAAACCGCGTCCATCAAAGACTCTGCGCCTGTTACTCTCATGACGGCGGACGTGGAGACTATTGTTGCTGCCGGAGCCTCCGTTCATGACATGTGGGCAAACATGCTTGAGCTTCCTGTGGGGATTTATCTGCTTTATCGTCAAGTTGGTAAGCCAAGCTTGCTTGTGTTGGTTCCAACCGTCAGTAAGTAGCCTGCTTCTCGTTTGACCAAGCTAACAGTCAAGTCACAACGATCCTCAGCGGCATCATCTCCCCAGCCATGGAGCCAGCGACAGTGAAATGGAATGAAGCTGTTCAGAAGCGAGTTGGCGAGACATCAAACATGCTCAATCAGATGAAGGGTATAAAAATGATGGGTTTGACGGATTTCTTTCTCAAAATGGTGCAAGGCCTAAGAGTCAAAGAGCTCAAAGTTTCTGCCAGGTTCCGATGGTTGCTCGTCTACTTCAATGCACTTGGTAAGTCGCCTCATGATTGCGCGACATCGCTAACGGTACAGCCATGATTTCTGCCCAGTTGACTCCTGTTGTTGTCATCATGTCTGCAATCTACTGGACCAAAGCAGATGAAGGCCTGAGTGTCGCAGAAGCGTTCACATCGCTATCCCTGATTTCTGTTGTGACTCAACCACTTGTCATGATTCTCGTGTCCTTGATGCAGATTGCAGGTGTTCTCGGGGGCTGTGGCAGAATCCAAGCGTTCTTACTTATGGATGAGCAGGTTGCTGCTAAGGAGACAGTCGATGTTGATGCCGTCACTATGCTGAACGCCAATTTCCAGACACCCGATGGAAAGTCATTGCTCACTGACATCAACCTTCGAATCTCGCCCGGGACACTAAACATGCTCGTGGGTAGAGTAGGCTGCGGCAAGTCATCACTCTTGAGAGCGATCATCGGTGAGCTTATACCGGCGAAGGGGACAGTCAAGGCCGAGGATTCTCTTGCGTACTGCGACCAGGTACCATGGCTCCGCAACACCACAATTCGAAAGAACATCGTTGGGCTGTCGCCGACGGACGACAAGTGGTTGTCGACAGTTCTTCATGCTTGCGCTTTGGAAGAGGATCTCCACCAGTTGCCCCAAGGTCAAGAGACAATTGTTGGCTCTGGTGGAGTGGCTTTGAGTGGAGGCCAAAAACAGCGGGTTGCCCTTGCACGAGCCGTCTACTCGCGAAAGAAGCTAATTATACTCGATGATGTCTTCAGCAGCCTTGACAAAACGACTGCAGATACAGTCTTCCATCGCCTTCTGGGTGTTGATGGTTTGCTTCGGACGAGCACTGTTGTCCTGGTAACCAGTAACGGTATGAGCTCTCCCAATTTGAGACTTCTCTGACAGTTTAGTTTACTATCTGCCGTTCTCGGACTTTGTTACCGTGATTGAAGACGGCCGAATCACTAGCAATCAAGTTCCCTACTCTCAACTCGAAGCCACCGAAACTCTAAACACTATCGCGCCAATCGAATCTCGGGAACCTGCACAAAAAGACATAGTCATTGTATCTCCAAAGAAGGAAATTGACTTGGCTCGGAAGACTGGGGATACAGATTGTTACAAGATATATGTCAAGTCAATGGGTTGGAAAGTGATCAGCATCATCTTTCCACTTTCTGTGATTGGTGCCGTACTTGAAGCCATGCCTCGTGAGTGATGATCTCGTCATTTAGATGAAGCTAATGATATAGAAATCTGGCTACGAATTTGGACGGAGAAAGGTGAGGGCTCGAAAGATGCTCATTATGCAGGCGGATATATCGGGCTAGTTGTTGCTTCGATGGTCCTGGCACTTCTAAATATCGAGTAAGTGAGCCGCATATGGATGGACCTTGCTGATTATTAGTTACTTCCTAATCGTCGGCGTCGAAAGGTCATCAAACAACCTCCATGAGCAGCTTTTGAACTCTGTGTGCAGGTATGTCCATCGCCTGGTGTTGGCCTACTTGGAGGTGTTGCGGCTAACACTGATTCGACAGGGCTCCTTTACATTTCTTTACATCAACAGAAAGCGGCAGCATCTTGAATCGGTATGTGACACTGTGCTTTCAGGGACTCTACTGATCCAAGTAGCTTCAGCCAGGACATGACACTCATCGATATGTCTCTTCCGCTAGCGTTCTACCTAACACTCGATTGTACGCACTTCCTCACTGTCAGACTCCGCTAACTCTGCCAGTGACCTTGAGATGTCTGGTCCAGGTTGGTGTGGTGGCATCGGGAGCCAGCTACTTTGGCGCATTTCTCCCCATCTCATTCTTGGCTCTGTATCTCATCCAAAAGTACTACCTGCGCACTTCCCGGCAGATGCGACTCTTAGATCTTGAAGCCAAGACACCACTCTACACACAATTCACAGAGATTACAGCTGGGCTCGCCACCATTCGCTCATTCGGATGGACAAACGGGGTTCTCGATGAAAGCTTCCGCATGCTGAATACATCGCAAAAGCCTTTTTATCTGATGTTTTGTATTCAGCGATGGTTGGAACTAGTACTTGACCTCTTCGTTGCTGGGATGGCGATCCTGCTAGTCACGATTGCCTTGCGGATTCCTGGCACCACCAGTGAGGGCGCGATTGGGCTCGCTATGGTTAACCTGCTAGGACTGAATCTGACATTGACAACGGTGATCGATCAATGGACGACTCTGGAGACTTCGCTTGGAGCTATTGCCAGGTTGAAATCGTTCATCAGCAACACTCCGAACGAGAATAGGCATGGTGAGACCGAAGTGCCAGACAACTGGCCTGGGGGTAAAATAGTGTTTGATCAAGTGACTGCGTCATACAGGTACGTGAGAGTGTGTTGTGAGAGTTCCGACTAACTGTCTAGTGACGAATCTCAACCTGTTATCCGTGATGTTTCTCTTGCCATTGAAGCTGGTCAAAAGGTCTGCATATGTGGACGTACTGGAAGGTAAGGGCCCAACTTGATTGACGATTCGGTAACTCACTAACATCTCAGTGGCAAATCATCCTTGATGCTCTCTATTCTACGTTTGCTCGAGCTACAGTCAGGAAGCATTCTTATCGACGGCAAGGACCTAGCATCATTATCGCGTCAGCACATCCGATCCCAGATAACAACAATCCCTCAAGATCCCGTAAACCTATCAGGCACAGTACGACAGAATCTTGACCCAGAAGCACTCGTCCAGGCGGATGAAATCCTTATTGAATCTCTGAAAAAGACTACCCTATGGGCAACCATCGAAACACGCGGTAGACTTGATGCTGATCTGAGCGAGCTTGGGTTTTCAGTCGGCCAACGTCAATTGTTTTGCCTCGCACGAGCCTTACTCTCACATTCTAAGGTCGTCCTACTCGATGAACCAACCAGCAGTGTCGACAACGCTACCGATAAAGACGTACGACGTATCATTCGAGAGGTTATGCAAGGTCGAACAGTGATTGAAGTCTCTCACCGTCTTGATCACGTGGCAGAATTCGATCTCGCCGTTGTCATGAAGGATGGGCGAGTCATCGAGACTGGCGACCCAAATGAGTTACTCGTCCAGAACTCAGCTTTGAAGGCGCTGCGAGGATGACATCACTCTCACCATGCACATTAATGTTCTTATATACATCTCATCTCATCTATTGTACATTAAATCTATTATACTTTTGTCTATCCTTTCCCAATCTAATCGCTCTTTGAAGGCCACTTTATCCTTCGTTCAGCCCTCACATACAGGTTGTTTGGTCGAATCAATTGAAACATTGGATCATACTCAACAGGTCCATCTTGTGCAAGACTGAACTTGTATCGATACACCAACTTGGGCAGGAAGACCTTGACTTCTTGGAGAGCAAAGTTGAAACCAACGCACATACGAGGGCCTGTGGCGAAAGGAATGTATGAAGCGTTGGGACGGTTCTTGACACGGTCAGTGTCCCAACGGTCAGGATCAAATAGAGCTGGGTTGTCCCAAATCTTGGTGTTGTTGTGAATGTGGTGAAGGGCGGGGATGACGATTGAGTCCTTGGGCAGCTTATAGCCACCAGGGAGGATCATGTCGACGGATGCTGTTCGTGCAGGCTGGTATGAAGGATTGTGTCGCCGTTGTGTCTCCTTGATGTATTTGTCAAGGAAGGTAAGTTTGTTGGTAAGGTCAGCTGTGATTTGTGTGTTTTCGTCAAAGCCGTTGTCGACCATCTCTTGAAGAAGTCTCTCTTGCATACCGGGGTAGGCAACGAGACCGTACAGCAGCCACGACAGAAGAGAACTGGTTGTTGTGAAACCGGCGCCAGTGGCAACAACCAGAGGCTCCATGATTCGCTCACGAGGAAGCTTGTTGCCCTTGCTGTCGCTAGCACGAAGGACATAATCGACCATGTTCTCGGCTTGAACGGCAGCATCTTGCAGCTCCAAATCTCCCTCACCCTTGGAAGCATTCTCGACAGACTCCTTCATCATCAACTCCATGTGAGCACGAGCATCACGAAGACGTTGAGGGTCACCGAACGGGAGGTTCTTGTACCAGCTGCCCATTGAGGTGATTTTCTTGTTCAGTTCAAGAGACTGCGCAATTCTCATCACCATGGCATGAGGTCGTGCATCAGGAGAGGTAAAGTGTTGGAAGTCCATGCCGAGCACCAACTTGCCGACAGCCTGAGATCCAAGCTTCAACATGTAGGGATACACGTTCCAAGCCTCGTCGCGCTCATCAAGTTCGTCAAAAACCTTGAATGCATCCTCAACAGTCTTTTGCATGGTAGGGGCATAATGTCGCACAGCCTTGGGACCAAGAGCAGGAGGCAGAAACTTGTGCACCTCTTTCCACTCTTCTGTATCAGTGTCACCAAGGAAAACACCAGCTTCCTTGTTCTTGATGGGAAACAGAGGGTGCCCTTCGATGATGCGCTTTGAGAAAAAGTCTGTCTCGCCGAAAACAATGTTGGCCAGCTTGGGATCATTTGTGTGATAAATGGTGCTGCCCATGTTGGTGGTCTTGAAGAGAGGGCCATACTTTTCGAATAGCCGTTGATGGTTACCGAGATGGTCAGGGTACACTTCAAAATAGTTGCCTACAAGAGGCAGACCTTTTGGGCCCGGAACCTCGCGAACAGCCTTACCATCGATGATGATGGAAATGTCGTCAGCCGCGAGGACGTCTGTGACCGTTGTCAAAGCATCAGACTCGGTGACAAAACCAATGCCTAAAAATTAGCGACGCCACTTTAGTCAATGAATCGACTTACCAGATGGATCAACAATTGCAAAATGCGACGCCACCAAATGTTGAAGACCTTGCTCGTCTAATGACGTAGGGATCTCAATTTCTTGGGCAGTTGAAGGGTCTTCACCCATAAGATGGAAGCGTTTAGTAGCCATGATGAATGCTGAGAATTGTCTAACAAATGACAGGCTGCTACGGAGTGTCTGTCTATATAGACCATCGACGTTAAATGAGCCGAGGCTCAGAGCCTCAACTCTGAGTGGATCTACAAACCTTGCAATCTGTCGGTAGATATGGATGGATATGGATAGGGGTGAAGATTTTGACGCATGGACGGGATGATTCGGTGGCGCATAAAATCTCCGCTGTACGCCGGGTGAGTACTTGGGTTTCGGCGTGGCTTGCACTATTGGACGGGTATCGCTGATTAGACTAAATTAGCTTATTCGTATGGAAATAACGCATTTGAGTCATGGCAACTTTTATTGGTACGGACATACTGGCTTATCGTGTTTTCAGGCATTGAAGCATGAACAAATTCGACGGAATTTACGGATTCATTGAGACCGAATTCCGTGCCTCGGTCAATGCAACCTTTGATCCATGTTGAATCGGGTTTATATCCTTTGTTAGTTGGTGAAATCGTGAAACGGAGCAAGCAAGCACGGTCTCTCGGCCGTTCCGGACCCACAGTCGGCCGAGAAAACACCTTGGAGCCTCGGCTTGACCTGATGAGGAAATTACCTGGCCAATCCTCGAGGTGGTATTTGATTGCCTTCATATAACGGTCTCTGCGCTCCGTAATTGTTCTTCTGTACGGTTAGAGAAAATGGCTTCGTTTACTGCTAAGGAAGTGGCTGCTCACAACACTCGTGATGATTGTTGGACAATCATCAACGGAAAAGGTACGTTTTTTTGGTCTGGTGGTGAGATTTTTCTGACGGTTTTGAGTTTATGATGTTACGAAATACATTGAGGATCATCCTGGTGGTGCGGATGTTCTGATTGAGGTTGCTGGAAAGGACTCGACGGTGGAGTTTGACAATGCAGGTCATTCTGAAGATGCGTTTGAGATTATGGAGGAGTATCTCATTGGAACGTACAGTGGTGCTCCTGTGCGAAACGCGCCTAAAGCTGTGACGCTCAAAAAGGCGACGCCAAAGGCTGTTGCTGGGAGTAGCTTTACTTCAACGGCACTCACAGCCACAGCTGCTATTTCTGTCGGCGCTGTTGCCCTTCAAGCATACAGATTGAACCCCGAGATGTTGAACTCCTTACCCAAGCTCAAGACCAGCGGCTCAGGACCTGGATTTCTAGAAGGCTTCTTGATCGCTTCAGCGCTCTTCACCGTCGCCGGCACAATCACCGCCAAAAAGCTCTCCAAGCATCTTCACTTTGAAGAAGGCGGCTTCATGAGTTACGCTCCTCACAAGAAAATGCCAAAGGTCACAAAAGTCAATCCCCTCATCCAACGCGGCTGGCTCGACCCAACAACATACCATGCCCTCCCCCTAACAGAGAAGGAATTAATCGCCCCAAACGTCTACCGTCTCGTCTTCAGCCTCCCGACACCCACTACAGTCCTCGGTCTCCCAACAGGCCAACATCTCGCCATCAAAGCTGAGATCGACGGACAGGTCGTCAACCGCTCATACACCCCCATCTCCAACAACAACGACCTCGGGAAACTTGAGCTCGTTATCAAATGCTACCCCGACGGTCTTTTAACAGGAAAATACCTCGCCAACCTCTCCTTGGGAGATGAAGTCTCCTTCCGCGGTCCCAAGGGCGCAATGCGCTATAAGAACGGTCTATGTAAACGAATAGGCATGCTAGCAGGCGGAACGGGTATAACGCCAATGTTTCAGATCATCCGCGCCATTTGTGAAGACGATCGCGATTTGACGCAGGTGAGCCTCATTTACGCGAACCGCTCAGAACAAGATATTCTTCTACGCGATGAACTTGAGACTTTTGCTAGGCGGTACCCGCAGAATTTCAGGCTGTACTACGTTGTTGAAAAGGCACCGGAGAATTGGGCTTTTGGTACAGGGTTTGCTACGCAGGAACTTATGGAAGAAAAGTTCCCCGCGCCGGGTGTGGACGCGAAGATCATGCTGTGTGGACCGCCGGGGATGGTGAAGGCGGCTAAGACGTCGCTTGGCAACCTTGGTTTTGAACAGCCTGGTGCTTCTGCCAAGATGAGCGATCACATCTTTTGCTTCTAGACTATTTTAATACTACTGTACATTACTGCATTATCCACCCCATGTCGTGGGATCGGCACCCTTGAAACCTTGTCTTATGCTTATGAGCTTATTTCTGTGTGCCGCCCCAACGCCCGCAAATCTCACGACCTTCCGTTTTGAGTAACTCACTGCATATTCCGTGTGACTAGGATAAAATGTCGACATCGATCTGCGCCGTATTCCATTCGTATAAGATGCACGTAACTCTCCTGTAGATTCTGTTTAGCAGCAATGGCGGACCGGAAGGAAACTCAGGCCTTTGATGGCTTGAGACACCATGACATCAGTGATGAACGACCTGATAATGAGAGTACCATTGACGCGCAGAACTTTGTGTACACTGAGGATCGAAAGATTGGTGTTACAGGTGCTGTGTTTCTGATTCTGAATAAGATGATTGGAACAGGAAGTAAGTTTTTCTTTTCATTTTACAGTGACGTCGCTGACGTTTAGTCTTTTCAACGCCATCGAGTATCTTTGCAGCTACTGGCTCCGTCGGCATATCTCTTATGCTATGGGTGATAGGCGGCTTCCTCACCTTCTGCGGTCTAAGCGTGTTTCTTGAATTCGGACTCGCAATCCCCAGATCTGGCGGTGAGAAGAATTATCTTGAGCGCGTTTATCGCCGTCCTCGATATCTAGCAACGTGCGTTCTCGCATCGCAGATGATTCTTCTTGGCTTTTCGTCTGGAAACTCTCTTGCGTTCGGGAGATATATACTCTTTGCGTCGGGGCGAGAAACGCCTGATGGTTGGGAAGCTCGCGGTATCGCCGTAACGTGCGTGACCTTTGCTGTCCTCATGCACAGTGTTACACCAAAGTGGGGTATTCGTCTCTTCAACGTTCTTGGCGTTTTCAAGGTTGTTATTCTTCTCTTCATCGTCTTTTCAGGCTTTGCCGCACTCGCAGGCCATCGTCGCGTACCAGATCCTCACAACTTCGACAACGCCTTCAGGATCGAAGACGGCGATGGGTACGGCGGCGGCGGCGCATACGCTTACTCCAACGCCCTCCTCAACATAATCTACAGCTACAAAGGCTGGGAGAACGCAAACTACGTACTCAGCGAACTCAAACACCCCAAGAAAACTCTCGCCATCGCAGCGCCTATAGCCATAGGCGGTGTTACGATTCTCTACGTCCTCGCCAACGTAGCGTACTTTGCTGCTATTCCAAAATCAGACCTCGCCAAGTCCGAAGTCATCGTGGCTGGACTGTTTTTTAGAAATATCTTTGGAGAGAGCGCTGCGGCGAGGAGTCTTCCTGCTTTTGTGGCGTTGAGTAATCTTGGGAATGTGCTTGCTGTTTCGTTTGCGCATGCGAGGCTGAATCAGGAGTTGGCCAAGGAGGGGATGTTGCCGTTTAGTCGCTTCTGGGCGTCGAATAAGCCGTTTAACGCACCGGCTTCTGCGGTAAGTTATGCTTCTTTTTGTGAGGGTAAGGCTGATGGTATAGCTTTTTCTTCATTGGATTGTTACGGTTATTGTGCTTCTTGCTCCGCCTGCTGGACCAGCGTACAACTTTATCGTCAACCTGTAAGTCATCTGTCTCCAAGCACTATCTACAACGCTAACAAGTCAGGTACACATACCCCGGCTCCTGGATCAACGGCTTCGTCACAGCTGGCTTGATATACCTGCACTACAAGAAATCCGAGAACTGGACGTCACCTTGGCACACATATCTCCCCATATCGATAATCTACCTCCTCGCTAACATTTTCCTCGCCTTGGTACCCTTCATCCCACCCGATGGTGATTGGAACGCAGATGGATACCCGTACTACGTGTTTCCTGTTGTTGGTGTTGGCGTTTTGATCCTTGGTGGTGTCTACTGGAGTTTCTGGACAAAGATACTGCCCAGGATTGGAGGATACAAGGTTGTGGCAGACAGAACGTTTGATGACTCTGGTGTTGAGACTGTTAGGTACCGAAAGGTTCCTGTCAAGAAGGACTAGAGAGTGTGGCTTGGGGATGTTTTGGGGGAGGATGACATGTGATGGTAAGAAAGGTTGTGAGGTGTAAAGGTGGGGTGGTTTGTGACGATTTGGGATATCCTTTGCTAAGTCAGGACGTCTCTTGGCAGCACCAAGGTAATTCTTAATCAGCCTTTATTGTATTCTTGAGCTGGTCTTCCTACTGCTGGAGCTCGAGAGTTTGAAGTTTGTAGGCCGCAAAAGAATCAAGTCTAAGATACAAAACAGAGTTGTGATACAATTAGCATACATATGTACATACGGGCCTCTACAAGCTCCCTGCCATGCTGCTCAGTATCTCATAGAGCGCCCAAGCTCTGGGGTCGGGGACCTGCTGCTCAACTCCCCTCACCAACATACAAAACTAACCACTGCGTAGCCTCCATCCTCAGCTGCCTTGAGGATCTCGCAGGTCTTATCGTTTTGCAGTTCCTAGGTAAAAGCCATATTTTGCGACCATTGATTGCTCAATTGGAAGAAGTGCATGTTTCTATACCGATTAGAAGTATAAGCAAGATTGTACACCCGGTCAGGGCTTGCTTGAATCAATCACCCATGACGCCCTTCCATGAATCCTTGCACCAACCCCCCCAAGTGTCTCCGCACAGTCGCGCCTCGAGGTAATTCGGCAGCCAAGACTAACCCAACTCGCGATGCTATTCTCTCCGGTGCATTTGGTGGCCTCTTGGCTGGCTCTATCACCAGCGGTCTTGACGGTGCACACGTCAAGGCTGGTTGGAGATGGTTGTTTGTTGTTGAAGGCGCTGCCACTATGGGGGTCGGTGTAATTGCGTACTTTGTCCTCCCTGACTGTCCGGCAAACACGTTGAGGCTCAAGTTCAGCCAGGCAGAGATTGATCTTGCTATTCGAAGACTGCAGCGCGACAGACCACAGGTTCACTCTGAAGTCGAAGCGAAACTGGGTCATTGGCAGGCCTTTAAACTCAGTATGACTAACTGGCGCACTTGGCTCTTTGTTGTTGGTTACATGGTAAGTCATCGACCACCTTGTTTTTAAGTATTTGACTGACTGTGGACTCAGGCAATTGTTAGCTCTTCAACTCTCTCCTACTTCTACCCCACTTTCGTCAAAGGTCTTGGTTATGAATCCACGGCAGCTCAGTATATGACCATACCCATCTTTGGCGTCGCATTTGTAGTCACCGCCATCACAGGCTATTTCGCTGACAAGAAGAGCCAATGGCGAGGCATCATACTTTGCGCCTGGATGAGCATCGCCATGCTATGCGCCATCATCATCTGCGTCGTCTACAACTTTAGAGCACGCTACGCGCTCCTCGTTATCATGGCTGCGGCGCTCTGGGCCTCAAACGGTTTGTCACTGTCTTACGCCTCAACCACCTTCGGCGCCATGCCTAATGAGACACGAGCCATCTCTCTGGCGTTTGTCAATGCGACAGGCAACCTAGCTCGGATCTACGGTGCCTACTTGTTCCCAGCATCGGAGAAGCCAAAGTATCTCAAGGGATTCGGCGTTATCAGCGGGCTGTGCTTTATCGGAGCGGTATCATACATCCTCTTGCATATGTTGTTGGAAGGCAAGAAGCGGGTTTGATTATCGTAGGACCCAAGGAATTCGTCGAATTATGTACTTTTAGAACCAGTCAGTTGAGTGAATCAATGCATCGAAGATGAATCATCGTTCCCGGACTGGCACTTCGCAAGGTCGGTATGATGAAAGGGCGGGACAAGTATTTATCATTTACCTCACATGCTTAAGTCAATATTGAACAAGATAGCGAGACTTAATTTAAATTTTATCATCAAGGAAGGTTTTGGACCTATGAAGTGCCAAAGTTACACATCTTGCTCCTTAATCGGAGTGGTGACTCACGCTGTGTGGACTTACAATATTCCGGTGGAGTCATTGATCTGTGAACTGGGTATAAGCTCTGAGCCGGACAGGTCTCAAGTACAAATCACAAATTGTAACCGCATTGCTATCAAAGTCCAAAATATTCTCCATCAAAAGCACCATCATGTCGCCGGTCGTTATCCATCTCCGCTCCGAGACAAAGCCGCTAGAGCGTCGCTCCCCATGTAGGACCCTTAGCAACTCTGACAATCTCTTCATCTAACAAATAAGTGTCACCTGCAACTGCTAAAGCTTTGCTCGATGCTGGCTACGTAGTTCGAGTGGAAGAGTCTCCGGACCGTATCTACAACATCGATGAGTTCAGAGCTGTCGGAGCCGAGATTGTGCCTACTGGCTCTTGGGTCAATGCGTCCAAGGGCGACATTATCCTTGGATTGAAGGAGATTGAAGCGGATGGAAGTATGTTTGCCCAGGCGTATCGCCAGCATTAATTACTGACTGCATGCTCAGCACCCTTACCGCACACCTACATTCATTTTGCTCACGTGTACAAAAAGCAAACTGGTTGGGCTACTGAGCTGTCTCGCTTCTCGAATGCAGGCGGTTTGCTGTATAACTTGGAGTTCCTCACGGACGACGATGGACGACGAGTAGCTGCATTCGGATACTGGGCTGGATTCGCCGGAACTGCACTGGCACTCCTATCCTGGGCTCATCAACTGCTCAACCCTGGCGTTCCCCAAGGACCAGTTCCTGTTGTCGATTCAGCATCTGCTTTGACTGAACTTGTCAAGGCCAAGGTCGATGCTGCGCGCTCCGTCAATGGCGGCGCACACCCTCGACTGATCGTAATCGGTGCCCTGGGGCGCTGCGGCAAAGGTGCCATCGCAGCAGCTGAGGCCATCGGTGTTAGTGACATTCTGAAATGGGACATCGCAGAGACAAGCAAGGGTGGCCCGTTTCCCGAAGTAGCTTCGTCTGATATCTTTGTGAACTGCGTCTACCTAGGCTCCAACAAAATCCCACCTTTCACGACTTTTGAAGCACTCTCAGCACCCGATAGACGACTCCGGATCATTTGCGACGTCAGTTGCGACCCCAACAGCGAGAACAACCCCATTCCAGTATACTCCAGCTACAGTTCGTTTGAGAACCCCACTGTTCCTGCTTCCGAGCACATCGATGGCCCTGAGCTGCGCATCATCGCTATCGATCATCTTCCTACCATGGTGGCACGTGAGTCGAGTGACGAGTACTCCTCATTACTCCTGCCAAGTTTGTTGACTCTGGACCGCCGGGATACTGAAGGGGTTTGGCAGCGAGCGGAACGGATCTTTCGCGAGAGGGTTGCAGAACTGCCTTAAGTCTTTGTATACCCTCAGTTCATGAAAAATCCAGAAAGGATAAAAAGAATTTTTAAATTTCAAAAATATTAATTGAAAAGTTCTGTCAATGGTGGCTTTTTACTATTTGTAGTGTATAAAAACTGATGAGAGGCCTGTGAACGTAACTGCGTAGTGAGCAGTAGCAGGAATTCCAAGTAAATTCACTCTTCCCCGAGAGAATAGTATCACAGTCCAAACACATGCTTACAACTTATCAACATCCCCATCCGACATCCAATGCGACCCCCCAGCACATCTAAACCCACCATTCTGCTTGATCCACTGATATCCAACCGGACAAACTCCCATCTTCATCAACTTATCCTTCTTAGCCTCAATCTTCTTCCGTTTCTCCTCCTCAGCCAAAATCTGACGAACAAGTTTCTCCCTCTCGGCGTCATTCGCATCCTGCTGGGCCTTTTTGAGACGGCGCAGTTCTTCTTTCTCTTGGGCCTCCTTCTCTTTGTCCTTTCGAAGCTGCTCCCAGACTTCATCACTTACTCCCGCGTCTCGGATCCCCTCATTGGGGCATTCCCCGTCCTCCTTATTCTCGTTTTCTTTAGTGGTCGTGGCGGTGTCGGTTGTCGCGGGAGGCGGTGTGAACACGGGTGCTTTTGTGAATGCCTGGGCAGCAGCCTTCTTCGCAACAGTTGGCTTCTTGTCCGTCATTCTTCCACGGCGCTCCGCCATCATCTCATCCATGGTGCTGCGAATGTGTTCTTCGGTAACCGTCAGACTTTCGGAAGATAGATCGAACTTGTAAAAGATCTTCTTGGCTAGTTCCTTGACATCTCTTGCATTTGCCCAGCTGTCCTGCTTGGACAAACTGTTGAAATTGCTGATCAACTCATCCAAAAATGCCTTATCAGGCTGCTCCAAGCATGAGAGGTCCACTGGTATCTTTCCGTTGAGCTTGGATTTGCTTGCCTGCAATTGAATAGTCATCAACTGGATACAGCTAGCAGGAGTTAGGGGGTGAAAGTCGATGCTTTCTGGGAAACGGCTAGACATTCCGGGATTGATGCCCAGCAAGGTGTTGATGTCTTCGACATAGCCAGCGAGAATAATGATTAGTTTGCCCTGATACCTTGGCTTCGTGACGCAATCTACAAGTTCATCAACTGCCTCTCTGGCAAACGTACTCTCGGAAGCCAGTCGATAGGCTTCATCGATGAAAAGGACTTTGCCCAATGCTCTATCCAAAAGCGACTGTACCTTTGGTCCTGTTTGCCCAACATACTGGGCGATCATATCAGTCGTAGAAGCCTCAATGACTTCAGTGCTAGCCAAGAAGCCCAGGTCATAGTATACCTGGCCCATTTTCCGTGCAGCTGTAGTCTTTCCTGTTCCAGGGGGGCCACGGAACATGAAGTTAAATGGGATTTCAGGGTCGATTTCCAATATCTTGGCCTGACGAGCACGATTTTGATAACCTTGAAGGATTGCTATCAAATTATCGCGGCCGATGTCACCGTCGAAGAGTTTCTTGACATCAGTACCTCCGTTTTCAGCTCGGTCAAACTTCTCGTCAAAGTCAATCGGCTCCAAAGTTCCGTGCTTCTTGACAAGCCCAGATGAGACGCGCTTTTGGTGGCTGGTCATTGCTCTTCCGAGGAGAATGTCAATTTCACCGGCATTGCCGAAATTCGGGCTATTTCTCGCACGTCGCAGGACATCCAGTGCGACACACTTGGCCTTGGTAGTTGCTTTGAAGCCCAGTTTGCCCAGCTTGAGATTGAGGATCTTTGCCAAAGCAACATCATCAAAGTCTTCAAATACAAAGGCAGAAGACAACGGAAAGCGTCGACTAAGGCCAGGATTGACGTTTTGAAACAGCTCCTCCATCTTGTCGCTGTAGCCGAGTAGCAGCACGCATCGATCTTCGCCTGGCACACTTTGAACCTCTGCAACGATGGTGTCAATGACAGCGGTCTTGAACTGGTTCATATGAGAGGCGTTTGGGCCTCCTCCATATAGTCCGTATGCTTCGTCGATCAAAAGAACCTTTCCGATGGTGGAAGCAAGGATTCCCTTGGTCTGAGCCTCCGAACCACCAATATGAGCCCCAACAAAATCGGCTGGGTTCTTCACGATAAGCTCTCCATTCGAAAGCAAGCCCAGATCTTTAAGAATCTCTCCGTAAAGCTTTGCGACAGTTGTCTTGCCAGTTCCGGGTGATCCCAAGAATACCTTGTTCAGCGAAAACTCAACTAGAGGCTGCTCCGCAAGCTCTCGCTCATAGTTTGTCTTCAGGGTATCCATGAGAACGCCAAGCGCATCCTTGACCTCCTGCAGTCCAATCAAAGACTTGAGCTCTCGATAAGCCTTGCTACTCAGCAAAGCCTGGGAAGGCTCTGGTCCAATGATGTCTTCTTGTGTGAGGAGCAAATTATTCGGCTTTTTACCTGCTCTCCGTTGTCTTCGAAGGCGCGTGGCTTGCCGCTGGCTTATCCTCTGAAGGTAGTTTTCCACTGCGCGTGCGTTTCCAAAGCCATTCCTTCCACGGCCATGGCCAACTCGGCGAGAGGCGATGCGGCAGAATAGTCCATCGACTCCTTGCTCGACAGCCATCCTACCTTTGAACTTGCGGTGTATCTGGAACTGAAGGATCTGAAGAAGTTCGTCGTCTGTGTAGTCCTCAAACTTCATTTCAATGGGGAATCGACTGGGAATGCCGGGATTGTGGGAGAAGAAGGATTCCATCTCGTTACGGTAGCCCGCCAAGACGAACACAATCTTGCCTCTCAGGTTCTCAACTTCTGTCAGAAGATAATCCAGTACTGCTTTGCCGCCAGGGCTATTACCAGATGACAACTGGTATGCCTCGTCGATGAAGACACAGCCGCCACCACGTTCGGTGACCTTGTCAAGAAGCTTTTCACAGCCAGTGACACCCATATTGGCGAGTTTAGAACCACTCACTTCTTCAAAGTGGTCTCCCGCAATTGCGCCAACAGTCATGAGGAATTCGGCATAGATTCTGGCCACTGTCGTTTTGCCTGTAAAGTGGTTAGTCAAGCCGTCATCTTCACGAGTCGTTGTCATTAGTTTACTCACCTGTTCCTGGATTACCAAGTAGTGAACAGCTCCATCTTTCATCCCCAATAGAGAACCCTTGACGAATCCTGGTATCGACTGTGGACTTTATCGAGAGTATTTGATCCTTGACAGATTCCAGACCGATCATCCCCATCAGTTTATCCAAAGCCGCATTGCGTGCACCTTCAACCTCTTTCATATTCTTCCACTCGTTGGCTGCACTGGACATGGGATCAAACTGTGGATCTGGGGTTTGAGGAGGCGGGACATCCTTCTGGGCCGCCTTCATCTTCTGCTTGTTGCTATCAGCTTGACGAAGAGAATCAAGCTCTTCCTTCTTCTGTTTGAGCTCATCTGCCTGTTTCTTCTCCTCAGCCTCGTACTTCATAGTTCGACGGCGGTGATCAATCTCATCCTCAATCTCTTGTAGCTCCAGGCGATACTTGTCCTGGAGTTCTTGACGCTTTCGTTCGAGTTCGAGGTCGCGTTTGATGCGTCGCTGGTTGTCTTCATACTCCTTCGTGCAAGTCGCGCAGCTCTTTGACTTGTCTCCGCAAGGTACTTTGGACTTGTGACCTTTGTCGCAGACTCTCTCAACTTTGGCAAAGCATTCAACCTTGGAGTGATCCTGAACACGATGGCAGCGTCGGTGGCATTTGTGTTTGCCACAGCTCAAAAACGCATTACTAGAGTGGTGTCAGCTGTGTCCTGGAGTCCTCAATAGTATTTGTCCTAGAGCAGGAGGGAACGCAGATTCAGCGCATGAGTGCAAACTTACCAAGGCTCGGCGCATCCTCCGTCAGGACACTTCTTATCAAAGTCTTCCGGAAGCTTCAATAACATAGACGTCTCGGGATGACGTTCGCAGTGGATAGGGACTCCATCAAAAATAGAGTCATTCTGCTTCAGCGCATCGAAATACTCCCTCCACATTTCACCGCCTTTCTTGCTCTTCATGAATGTCTCCATGTTACCAAAGAGAATCATGCCGTTTCGCGCACGAGACAGAAGGACGACGAGTCGCTCGCGAGCGTACAGAAATCCGATGTCTCCCGATGCGTTGCTTCGTGTTAGTGAGACGATGACGATATCGCATTCTTCTCCCTGGTAGTTGTCTGTGTTGTCAGCATTGAACTCACAGTGCATCGATTGGCTCACCAATTGTTGAGAGGCGTAGGGGCTTCTTGTTCACTTTGGCTGCCGATTGTGTAATCAGTCCGGCGCGCACCAAATCATGATTGTCGACATCATTCAGCCATGGATCCATCTCTTTCCGAAGAGTCTCCTTCAAAAGAAACAGCTGTCCCAGATATGGTGTGAGAACAACCATGTTCTCAGTCTTGTATCCATTCTGCGATAAATAGCGAACCATTCTGAGAACCATCATAGCCTCATGAAGGTTCCTCTTGCTGGCTTTCGCCGACGGGTCGCGGCGCTCAGCGACATCATCCATGGTATCCTCCGGGTGTTCATGGTGAACAAATGTGACGCGACTCTTCAGTCCATGGATCATCTGCCGCTCTGAAGTCGTCGGCATGTCCTTCAGTTCGGGGTAGGCCAGCATACGAGGGTACTGTGAGATATCTGGATGACTGCGATGCTGCTCTTCTAGGGTTGTGAAATGGCGACCCTGAACAACCAGTCTCTCAAAGAGCGACACGTTCAAGTCATAGCCTTCGCCTTTCTCCTTGGTCAACAAGTAATTGCCGACCTTTGGCCTGAGCTGCTTGTGGTCTCCGATGAGAATGAGTTGCTTCACTGATGCACTCATAGCTGTAATGATGTGTGTTTCCAGGATCTCTCCCGCTTCTTCGACCAGAATTACATCGGGATTGGCGGTTTCAATGATGGATTGATACATTGCTGCAGCAGTTGTTGTGCACGCAATTATCTGTTTGTCCTTGAGCACTCGTCGTCCACGCTCGTCAAGGATGCTCTTGATCTCAGTCTTCACATCGCTAAACCGCTTGCTCAGGTCGACGAAGCGTGCGCTCTGTTCCTCACGAACCATTTGCGACCACTCGTCATGAATCTTCTTCCTGTTCGTTGGCGGAGCATTCCATACGGTAAGAGATCTCCGGTCGAGAGATCTGGCTAGGTTTCCCATGCCATGGACATTACCGCCGTCAAGCCAATATTGGTACACACCTGCCGGTTCAATTGCTTTACCGTCGGGCCCAACCATCTGAAAGCCATCGTCTTCGGGCAATTGGAAAGCTTCCCAAGCAAGGCTGAAATTTTCGGAAAGCTCAAGGTGTTCCAGGATATCGGACGGGTGAGCCTCACGAGCGGCGAGCTTCTTGCTGCATTCTTGCAGCTCCATGCTAAGTCTCGTTTCTTCGACGCGAAGTGTATTGAGAATGTTCTTTTCCTCCATCTTCAGCCAATACTTCTTTTGATCGTCGTATTCTCTCAAAAGGGTAGGCTTGGTGGCTTCAGAACATTTGGAACCGAGGCGAACCATTTGATCAGAGCTGATGCCGATGTCCATCAGATCTTCCAAAAATTGGTCGAGTGCATGGTTCGTATAGCTCAGAACGAGGATGCGCGATTTTGTCAATCGCAGAATGGTCAAAAGGATGAGCGCGCCCAAGAACGACTTTCCTGTACCAGGCGGACCTTGAATGAGAGCCAAGTTGCTGCTGATGCCATGAATGAACGACTTCAGTTGAGCACCCTGCAAGTAAATGTCCTTTTTCAGCTTCAAAGCTGAAGGTATCCTGATCTTCATATCTGAGTCCAAAGCAGCCTTAAACTTGTTAAGCAAGACGTCCAGGTTGGTCGATCTTGGTCCGCCACCAGAGGGTTGCTCTGGGTCGATCAATTGAGCCTCAAGGGGCAATTCGGCGATAGTCTTCAATCGCTTGAGGATCGGTTCGTAGGCAAAAGTTGCAGTGTCGACGATGAAGAACTTGACTTGGTCCTTGAACGGGCCTTGGAGGACTTCTATCGCTTTCTTGAGCCCAGAGTCATCGCTGAATCTGACGCCGACAATGGGTGGCGTCTTGAGAAGGTTCGCGACGTCTCTGACAAGCGACCCAAACGCGATGATGGTGTCGTTGCAGCAGAGCGCACCAAAAGAGTCATGCTTCATAAAGTTCTTTGACTCTGTTATGAACGTCTTCTTGCCGTCTTTCGGGAGTTTATTGGGGAAGTGTATGCCTTGTTGGCATGCGACGTAAAGAGTGTATGGTGGGATGTGCTTGGTGTCCATGTCATGGTCGGTATTGATCCCAACCAGTGTCAATTCCCCCAAAGCAACAGGACGGCGCTTGCTTTTCTTCTGACTCATGGCGACCTGGAGATCTTCGCGAAGCTCAGAAAGCATGTCCTCGCGAAGAAGACGAAAGAGCCAGTCGCGGTAACTCTGACTTCGGGTTTCAATCGGCGTGTCAAAGACATCGCCCAGTCGCTGGAGATAGGGGAGATCGGTAGAGAGAAGCTCATCAGAGGTCGGATAAATTGAGATGTCTCGGAAGTTGACATGATCGTTGTCGTGACGTCCGCCAGGAGTGACTCCGCTGGATGCAGTTTGGGGTTGGGCAAAGATCTTGATGATCTTGTCGATGCGGTATGCGGTCTTCCTCACTTCAGGCGATTGCGATTGGAGAAGAGACTTGCTTTCCATCAATTCCTTGACTGCTTCCTTATGGATACCAAAGCTCGTTTGATCCGATACAACCTGTAGGCACAGCCAGGCAAATGCTTCAAGCCCAGCATCGCCAAGTGCATTGCTCTTGTAAGCCTCCAGCGCAGCAGTCCAAAAGGTCGGCGGTTCCAAAACGGCAGTCAATATTTGACGAAGGAACCCGCCATTGCTGAGAGCAGCGACACCGTCATCAGATAGAGTAAGGAGGAACGGTAAGGTAGTGGCATTGATGAAGCCGGGGCCCAGATCAACACGAACCGCTCTCTCCAAAGCCGCGATACCAGCAGTGTTTGAGATAAGGACCTCAACAAATTTGACAGGCGAGTTCCTGTCGCTGAAGATCTTGCATGCTTCTAGAAATAACTTTGCAGAGTGTGTACTCGTGATTTGCTGTTCGCCTTTGATGACAGCCCAAAAGGTCTTGATGAGTTTTGCGGCGCGAGAGCCGGATGACTCTTGCACAAGAACCATGGCAGCGATAGCGACGATAGTGAGATAAAATGGACGATAATGAGACGAAATGATGATAGTTTCAATCAAGTTGATGATGAAGGGATGAGAAGATTGATCAGGGAAGAGGGCGTCGGCACTGAATGAGTGAGTGAATGCTTGATTGCACCTATCATTTGTACTGTGAATGAAGCCGTCTGTCTGTCTGCCTTGACTTCACCCTCCCAGCATCGCCACGACGGCCAACAGAATGCATGGGGCCGACAAAGCCTCCCGTGTGATGCGACAATGAAAAGGGCATTTAATTCGCTGTCAATCAGGCTCTGCGTTGTTTTGGTCGGCCTCCCACAGCTCACGGCGGAGACATCGACAAGGACTTGGCAATTAACTCCCGATCATTACAACAAGACTTCAATTAAAATGGGAAGAATACCTAGACATATTCACGATACTTTAAAGATAAACTTGCTGCACTTTTTCCAAGGTACATTGCTTGTTTTCGGCACCCTGGTTGAGACATGTGGAAGAATGCCTACTTCACAGCCCAACAGCGGTCGGGAAACAGGCCAACATTGTCGCAGCCAACAAAGGATGGGCAAAGTGTAATTAATGCAACGATTAGGCAAACACTGTGACATATTCCCATTGAGTGTCTGGTAGGCCTCCTGGTGTTACACAGTGGAAGTGAATGGCATCTAAAAATATAGTTATCTGTTCCCACCTTGCTCATTCTCATCTACTTCAGTCACCCAGATCTTACTCTATCAATCATAGTATACCGTTCTCGTATTCATCTCATTCATACAGCTCACTTCATGATGTACGGACGTCGTCAAGGAATTTCGCGCGCATGGCGAGCACCCGCGCCTGTGACTTCATCGCCAGCACCTCCACTCGGAGATGTAATTGAGCGCATCACTCAAGACAGCCTCAAAAGCGACGGCGACCACGTGGGGATTGAGAACGCCAAAGTAGTCGCATCCTACAACTGGATCAGCTCATCTTCTCCCGAGATTCTCATTCCAGGTACGTGAGCCACTCCAGAAAAACAGCATGTCTAACATGTGCAGGTCAACCTCCAAGATGGACACCTCCCAAGGGCCCGAACAAGCTGCCCAGTGACTCTGGCGAGTACTATCGCGATGTCAACGCAGCAGCTTACCCCAAGCATCCTCTTGAACCTACAATTGTCTCTGTCATGAAGATGAATCCCGACCCTGTCCCGGTCAACATTGTTGCGTGCGGAAGCACGATCGGCAACCTCTTGCGGTTCGCTCGAGGCGTTGATTTGGATCGCTCGTTTCGCATGCTCGTTGAGAAGGTCGGCGAAACCGTCCATCTCATTCGCAGAGAGAATTCGCCCCGCGAGAAGATTGAAGGTGTACGTGGATTCGGTCATACATTTCCAGAGGCGTACACCACATGGGACTCTTCGGTTAAGCGCTCGACGTCCCATCAGCGAATCCTTTCGTATCAATTCGGCAGTCTTGATCTCATGGTCCGCTTCGAAGGCGACGGGTACATTCCTTCCAGTCCTGTCACCAAGACTGTGAAGGGATACGCTTTTGACGATTTGGAAAGTCTCGGCATCACTGAATCGCTGTCAAACGGTACTGGCAAACTCAAAGTGTCAAATGGAGGTGAAACTGTCCCTCAGAGCAGCATCTTCGACTTGAAGACGCGATCAATCATGGCTCGTGAAAAAGATCATCTCGGCGAACAACTTCCACGCTTGTGGATCGCTCAAGTCACGCAATTCCTCCTCGCCTACCACGAAAGAGGTCTCTTCAAAGACTCCAACATTGAGATCAAGAATGTGGAAGCCGACATCACCGAGTGGCAGGAACTCAACCAGCCATCGCTCAAGCGTCTCGCTGCACTCCTGCGCCTCATAATTGACAAGGCCCACGCGTCAAAGGACGGTAAGTTGGAGATCGTATGGTCCAACGGCGGCTCTCTCGAGATTCGCAAACAGCTGTCGGATGCAGGTGACGTCTTGTCTGAACCTGTCAGGAAGCAATGGGAGGCTTGGTTGGGGAGTGAGAGCAAGGATCCGGAGGACTCGGAGCGCGAGGAAGAGTTGACGGCGGCGCAATCGGATAGTGAGAGTGACAGTGATTATGCTGCGTGTGATCAAGAGTGCGGATATTGCGGAAGGTGTATATACTGAGGAGTGGCTGATGGGATGAGAATGTCATGATGTACTCCGTACCTGGCGAGTACATAGCATTAAAGCGCCGATATTGATGTTGGACCCTTCAGTACCCATTGTTACCGAACTACCGAGTTACAGATCAACTGGATAAGGGACCTTCCAGATGAGACAAGGGATGCTGACAGACGTCACTCATGGTATCACCCTTGCTCAACCCTTGAAATCGATACGTCCATACCCTACAGATCACATCACTTGTGCCACGCAATTGTCTCAAATGGCGCACATGTACGTTTCACCAGCGCGGATCGCAATGAATGAAGATCACAGCAAAAAAATGGCACTGCCTCATGGAAAATATGGATCATCCAATGCCTCCTGGCGCGCGCCAAATCGGGCCACGCCCAGAACTCTGGGGAAGTCTGAGCCAGAAGAGTCTCCGGCATTTTAGCGCATAAATCCCAAGGCCAAGCTTTTTTCTTGGTGTCAGACGAAGAAGCATGGGAATGAGATCGGCAAGTGGAAAAGCTTCGTCGTACCCTTCAATGTAACAGACCACACAGTATCCGGATCGAATACTAGAATGTCTTGCGTGCTTTTCTTCCCTCCTCCCGTGAAGCATTACGCAAGCTTGTTGGTGGGAATGGTCTGGATGTCTAACCCCCCGTATATAGTGGAGCGGGTAAAGAATGAGGGGGGCGAGGCCCTTTTTAGGCGACACACAGTTCTGACTATTCCCAACGAGGCTGGAGGTTGGGGTTCTTCTAGAACGAAGATAACGATGGTCGATCACTTTCCTGCCCTGCGGCTCTTACTGTACATACCTTTTTGAAGCGGGGTTGAACAGGACACGCGAGAGTAACGTGAGAGTGTGAGGTTGGTGATGGGTTGGACGGGCCGACACTGCTGTTAAGATCAGCAGTGGGTGGTATTGACGGACAGAGAGAGAAGGAGAAGGAGAAGGAGTGCAAATGGTGGTGTCAAATGTCCCAACGAACGACGAACCTTTTTAGTAAGGTTAGTTTATGGAGAATGGTATGCTTAAAGAAGCTTTCAGAGTTTTCGTCTCTACTTTAGTTCAAGTCGCGGTCAACGACATGATGCAACGGCATCTTGATTGACTTGAAGACGCAAAATGAATTGCAGCGGTCTATATACTTCGTACGCAACATCCAATAACTTATCTATCCATCCTTGTCGTTAACCTCCAGATAAAGATACCAACGGCGTAGGTTCCATTTCGCTATCTCGTGGTGGGGATCACCAACTTGGCTTTCCCAGCCGGAGACAGTTCCCGTTGTTAGTGTAGCGGTACCGCAGGCTATTGGCGCCGTTGTCTCAGGGGCCATAGGAGACACGGGCCACCAAGACGCCAGTACGTGGTTACAGATTTGATCCGTACTCGTATCAGGATCCATCTCGCTCAGGTTCGCTCCCGGCCACAGACTCTCTAGGTACATCATATCACGTACGTCGTCTTATAGCGATTGTCTGTCCTATTTTCAGAAACTCTGACTGTACAATACGTCAGCGCGATACAGTCACCGTGTCATCTCTACACGATGCTCCAGATCGTATGGTCCACAGATCAATTTTCTAGCCGCGCCATGTCCGAAGCGCCCAGCCCAGCCAGTCCAGTCCAGCCAAGCCAAGAGAGTTCAGTTCAGTCAAGTGCCCGTAGGTTATAATCTAAAATTGCCTCGACCAAATCTTGGGGTCGATTTCGCCTCAGCATTTCATTTCTCATGCCATTCTTGGCTTTCCCATCGCCTGCCCATCGCACCACGTCTCTCCTTTGTCAGACGTGATCAGGATTCCACATACTCAATAATAAACGTCACCTGTAATTTCTGTTTCAATAATTCGTTTGCTCGGGCACTGTTTCATAAAAATGAATTGCAATTCCTGAGACTTTTTGGGTCCCCGCTCAGTTGAGTTCACTGCCCTCTGCAGGGCGATAAGATAAGCTAAACTACTGCGAACGCACTGTAGCTTGGGACTTTTCAGGGGGGCTTTCCCTTAAAGCTCGGGGCTGGGCTCCCCAACCTCACCTCCACACCACTACAAGCACCCCTGAGGACCCTCACTCCCAACGGGCTTGAAGGTCGCATCACCAGAACCAGTCAAGGATTGGTTTGGTTTGGATTCAGTCAAGACCTTCAAGGTCGTGTCCTTTTCCATCCCATACGCCCCAACTGTTCGCCACCCCAGCATCCCATCCCTCTTCTACCCCTTGTTCGTCCTCTGCAATCATTCATTACCCCGTCTCTCGCTCTCAAGAACTCTTTCTTTTACTTCTACAACTCGCTTCTGTCCCTCGTTATACTTTAAAAGCATAGTAGTGACGGCGCCAGACGACCCCGCGAACAACTATCGGACTGGATCCGACTTTACGATACCGAACGAGTCAATATGAATTTCACAAAGAAGATTGACCGAGCCTTTCAATGGGCCGGTGAAAAGATGGGTGGTGAAGCCCGAACGGCTCATTCTGACGAGTTCAAGAATCTCGAGACCGAAATGGCTCTCCGTCAAGATGGTTTGTTCCCGTGGATTGTCAACTTTTCGACGGCTAACGACCCCAGGTATGGAGCGCATGCAACGATCTATGAGCGGCTACGTCAAATGGTTGTCTCAACGTAATGAGCTTTTGGACAACAAGGAGCGCGGCACTCCCATGGCGGCTCTTGGCCGTACAATGGCTACCCACGGCGAGGACTTTGAGCAAGAATCCGAGTTCGGAAACTGCCTGTTGTCTTTGGGTCGCGCCAACGAGCGCATTGGTGGCATCCAAGATTCCTACGTCGACTGCGCCAATGCTACTTGGCTGGACAACCTCGAGAGGAGTCTGGCGATGATGCGAGAGTACCAGGTATGTCAATCGATTGCTTGGCAATACGCCCGCTAACAGGAGTAGAACGCCCGCAAGAAGCTTGAGAACCGCCGTCTCGCCTACGATGCCAGCACCAACAAGCTGCAAAAGGCCCGCCGTGACGATTTCCGCATCGAAGAAGAAGTTCGCATGAACAAGGCCAAATTTGAGGAGACCAGCGAGGATGTCCTTCGTCGTATGCAGGACATCAAGGAATCCGAGGTGGACAACATTACATCCCTGACCCAATTCCTCGACGCTGAGCTCGATTACCATGAGCGCTGCGCCGAAGAGCTGCGTCGTGTTCGTCAGAACTGGGCTGGAGCTTCGTCTTCGCCTACCAGTGCTCCCAAGATCGGTCGAAGCCGATCAAACACCGCTCGTTCTTGGCAAGAGCCTCGTCACCAGGCGGTCTACGAGGAGCCAGAGGCTGAACAAGAACCCGCTCGCATTCCCAACCGTTCCCCTGGAAGCCGTCTTGCGCCTCCCCCTCCCCAACCTGCACGACCCCCGATTGGACGCGCCTCGACATTTGAAGGCCGCTCCTCATCTACAGCTACACCACTAGCCAATCTCAGAGTTCCCGGCGCTCCTCTTGCTCGCGTTGCTACTGACAACGGTTCATACGGACGTCATGACGATGTATTCTCTGACGATGTTTCAACGAGCAGAAGCGGCAGTCCTGACTGGGAACACCGCGCTGCCAGCCCTGCAACTAGCTATGGAAGTCTAAGCCGAAGCACAAGCGGTCTGGCTCTTGGAAAGAAGCCACCGCCTCCCCCTCCCAACCGGGCCAAGAAGCCCCCGCCTCCTCCTCCTGCGAGAAGGGAGAACTTGGGATATTGATGGATTTTATGAGTGTATTGGTAAATTTGGGATCTGGTTGGCGTTTGGATTTGATTTGGACCATAGAGTCTCACGCGAATGCGTTTGTAATTGATTGAATTGAGCTTGAATTCATTTGGTCGGCAAGTTCAAAGTATTGAGCTTGAATGTGAGGCTATTTTAATGAGGTGCGGTCCCTGACGATCACTTCGATAAGATAAGGTCACGTGACATCTAAATCAAGTGGAAGGCAGCTCCATCATGCAGCCTCTCTGCTCTGCATCATTCACAACCACAAAATGGCGACAGAGGATGAGCGCTACAGGCAGTCCAGCCAATACCGGCTGTGGTCGTTCACACCGGCAAACCTTCAAGAACTGCGCGCCAAAACAAACTCCCTCGCGCGAGAACAGATCGCTCCTCGACTTGCGACAGATCCTCCGCCCGACTTTCTCACCCCCGAGGAAGAGATACGCCTCGTCAAGTTCTTCACCGTCGAGCTTATTCGCGCGGCTACATTCTGCGAGCTTCCTACCGAGATTCGAGCGACGGCCGCCATCTTTCTGCGACGATTCTACGTGACCAACTCGGTCATGACCTACCCTGCGACCGACCTACTCAAAACATCACTCTTCTTCGGATGCAAGGCTGAAGGCTTCTTCTACAAGCTAAATGCGTTTTCGGATAAGTTCCCAAACACAACTGGCGAGCAGATTCTGGCGGGAGAGTTTCTTCTCTGTCAGGGAATCCGCTTTGCTTTTGATGTGCGACATCCGTTCAGAGCGCTCGAGGGTGCCATCCTGGAGTTGAGAAGGAAGCTACCGGACGAAGAGACGCGAATCGGTAAAGCGCACGCCCGAGCGCGAGAAATCCTCAAGTTCAGTCCTCTGGTGACAGATGCATATTTCCACTATGCGCCGAGTCAAATCATGATGGCGGCGCTTTCCATGGCAGACCATGGACTGCTCGATACTCTGATCCCAACTCCTGGTCAAGGCGGCAACGCTAGTCAGGAATCAGCATTCGCAAACATGCGGGACAAGATTCTAGGAGCTGTAGACAGCTGCCGCAAGATGCTTGAAGAGGAACCTCCCGAGAGAATGACAGAGTATTGGGGAACGGTATGCCTAAGGCTTGTTGCGCGGAACCATGCTAACAGGAGTAGCCCGAGATTGTCAAAGCGATGAAACCGCTCCGCAAGAAACTGCAGAAATGTCGTGATCCCGATCGAGCGAACCTAGTCAATCTTCAACGAGCGAGACGAGAACAAGTTATGAACAAAGAAAAGAAGGCGGCAGCCAACGAGGACGGGACAGTATTTGGGGATGATCTTCGAGAGACAAAGAGAGTGAAACTGGAAAACGCCGATCCATTTGGACCTCCTCTCTGAGTTGCCGCGTCAAATTGGTGAACAATCCTTTCACCCTACGACCAAACCAATCGGCATCTGCCACCAATTTTGCCAAAAACTCTGCGGCAGTCTGGACTCTGAACCATGTCCGGCCATTTTTGACCGATGCATGAGCTGACCAACATCCCTTTTTACCCTCGGCGTTGCATTGGCCGATTTACACTCCAAGGGAGCTCTTCATCACCCTATGAAACAGCTGGAATGCAACGCTAGCAGTGCCGAGCGCCTTGACGGCGTCTTCAATTGAGTGAGGATCAGTCAAAACAAAAAGTCGGCTGTGTACAAAAACTGAGCTTTGCTGTTGGGCGATGGCCTAATAAATATCTATGACGATATCACGATACCCGATCGGCTGTGGAGTGTGGGGATCCGGGCTGAGGAAGCTTGCAGCCTAGTCCGAATTGACTCTAAGCCCAATGAGATTTTCCGGATATTACCAGCAGGAGCATGAAGCTATTGAACTGTGTAGGTTGTCTGTTACGCGGTTCGCCTTGAACCGATACAACAAACAGGCTTTTCTTCTCAGGTTCAGGTTCGATACGAGGCAGGACTAGTTACAATAGCTAATGGAAATCTCACGCGTTGTCCAATTGAATGCACGTCTCTCCCATGGTGCGACTCCAAACTGCAACTCCCGAAGACACAGCTTCCCCGGCTTTCGGCACACGGCAAGCCACGACAGACTCAAGAGTCTCTTCCAACCCTTGACCTCGTCTCAGACCAAGAGCCTTGGCGTGGGCTGAGTAGCACTTCACCATTCTGGCCATTGATGACGCTTGAGCTCTTGGTCTATGTCATTGACTCTGTTTTGAGTCTGGTCTCGCGAGGGGGGCCTCGTGCTGGGCGATGCTCTACCAATTGGCCAGGATGTTGCCGTCGAACTTGTCTCTCGAGGAGTTCTTAAGCTTGATCGTCCCCCCGTGTTTTGGTCTCGGGTTTGTGTTGTTTATCCAAGATTAACTCTGTCTAGTCCATCATCAGAATGAAGCTGCAGTCTCTTGTCGCCCTTGCCCTCTCGGGCTACGCTACCGCCCAGAGCCGTGTCAACCTCACTGCTGCTCTTGAGTCTGAGAACTCTACCCTCTCTGAGCTCAGCGGTATGTTGTTACTGTATCTCATCTGCCGATGCAAGCTGACCGTGTAGGCCTTCTTCGTGCCCAGCCCAGTCTTCTCAGAGACCTTGGTCGTCTTAGGAATGTCACCATCTTGGCCCCAAGCAACGATGCCATCAAGGACCTCCTCAATGACACCGCTGTTGCCCGCATGGTCGAGAACGACCCCAGCTCCGTCGCTGCTATCCTTCAGTACCACGTTCTGAACGGTACCTACTATGCCAGCAACATCAGCGACACACCCGCTTTTGTGCCTACGCTCCTCAACAACGCGACTTATGCCAATGTCACCGGTGGCCAGCGTGTCGAGGCCATGGCCATGGGCGATACCGTCAGCTTCTACAGTGGTTTCCGCCAACAGTCCAATGTCACCAAGGCTGTAAGTCATCCAATTGATCAATCACAGTACTCACTAACACACTCAGGACCTCAACTTCACTGGTGGTGTCATCCACATCATCAACAAGGTCCTCGCGGTTCCCAAGAACCTTTCCGACACGGCCATTGCCGCCAACCTCTCCGCCGTTGCTGGCGCTCTAACCGAGTCCAAGCTCGTCACAAACCTCACCAATGAGAAGAACATCACTGTCTTTGCTCCCAGCAACAGCGCCTTTGCCAACATTGGTTCTGTCCTCTCCAACTTGAGCGAGTCTGATCTCGAGAGCATTCTCAAGTATCACGTTGTCAACAACACTCTTGGCTACAGCTCTACCCTCAAGAACGGTTCTCTTACCACTTCTGAAGGTGAGAAGCTCGACATTGTTGTCCACAACGGCACTGTCTGGGTCAACGAGGCCAAGGTCATTGTCCCTGATGTCCTCATCGCCAACGGTGTCGTCCATGTCATTGATGCGTAAGTCACTCCACCCATTTTGACAAACCTAACTAACATCTTTAGTGTCCTTAACCCCGACAAGCCCTCTGCCACCGCCAATCCCACCGCCAGCACCCAGGAGGCGGCTTTCTCCGGCGCCAGCTCCGTCAGCGACATCCCCTTCACATCGGGTGTTCCCGAGAACACAAACACAGCTGCGGCCACTGGCCTGTCGCCTTCGACCTCCACTGAAGGCGCTGCCCAGGCCACCGCTGCCATTGCACTCGGCGCCCTTTTCGGTGGTGCTGCCCTTGTCATGAACTTCTAAGCTTGGTCGGATTAATGGTTAATGGTTATGTGTACGGTATGGATTAATGGACGATAGTAATGATGGATTGAATACATGATTTGACCCACGGCTTGTACCTTGCAGTGAAAGTTTAACTCTCGATGCTGCTCCCGAAGCCACGGCAAATGCCACGAACGTGACTCGTTAAACCTCAGTAGCAGGCCCTTCATTCCCGTAGATAGGATCTTTCCGAAACCACTCCACGTGCTTAATAGCTTTCACCTTTTCCTCCTCGCCTTTCTTCCCATAGCACATATCCCAATCACAACCCTTCGGATAACTTCCCACCATCTCAAACCCGCCGTCCAGATCCTCCAGCAGCCGATGCCCCACTCCCGCGGGCACAATAACAACATCGCCCGTTTCCACCAGCGGCTCAACCCTCCCCTCATTATCCTCGCCACCAAAGCATAACCGGGCTCTGCCGTGACTTATGCAGAGGACCTCGTGGGTCGTGCTGTGGAAGTGTGTTTGGGAGTACATTGTAGCGCCACTGTGGTGTTACCACGTTAATTGAGGCTAGGTGCTCTTCGATCTTTGATGCGGATATGGGAGGTTTGAAGGCGGCGTGGTAGTGAAGAAGGGGCTTTTGGTGGACGCTGCAATTGGGGATGAGGTTGTGAGACGGGATGAGATGCTTGGAGACGCGGAGAGATGAGAGTGGTGTTAGAGACATTGTGAGCAGTTTTGATTGCAGTATAAATGTGTAATGAAGATGTGAAGAATTGGGCGATGCTGTGATGTTTTGAGCTGTTGATGCATGAAGTAACGATTCCACCTGACGTCATTATTCCATCTTTAGGGTAGCTCAATGAAGCAATTGGTATCACATCTTGACAAGCTTCTCCAGCGACTCATCTCACTCGCGCACATTACTGTCTATCGATAATAGAACTCAATAATAAAATACGATACCTACCCGGAACCCAAGCATTGGCGCTTCCCCACGATCGGGACCCACGTGGCGGCCCGGGGAGGATTCCGGTATTGAGACGGCCAAGTCCGCCTTGTCCGGCTGGGCATAAGCACCCTTGACGATAGCTAGAGGTAATATTATAATTTAGCACTTACGAGATTTCGTATTTGAGTTAGTATTTCCATCTGAAATTATCTCTGGACAGTTTATGGACCTCTTCTAAATGGAGCGATCATGCCTCCAGCCTGGAAAGAAGAATACGAAACCATTTCTTCAGTACAGCTACGAGAATGACTGGTATATTCTAGATGAATTTTCTTGAATATTCTTAGAAACAGAATTGATCTACATCTTAGACCGAAAGCTACCGTTGTATAATTTTGAGAACTCATGTTGAAGAAGCAAGACGGTTTATCGAATACATTCATCTCATTACGAACGACATGCCCCAGCAGGAAGAAATACTATGAGAAGATAGAACTAAATGCCTTCAGAGAAAGTGCTACAGATATCTCCCCACGAACAGAGCCCTTATGTCCGGTTTGTGCTGGCAGCCCCCCTGAACCAAGGTCAGGATCGAGGCCAGCGAAGAGAGGCGGGCAAGGTCCTGGGCATCTGTCAAAAGACTGGACGAAAGCTATGGGAGTTCTCGACAGAAAAAATGGAATTAGCCTATATGTATTAAGCTTAACACAACGAAGAAAAGTGCACAGTCAGTCCACAGGATTGGATGGAATACGGCCATTGTGGACAGGGAGATCAGCTGGATGATAACGAAGTATCCGCCCGTGGTATCAATTCACTAGATTGACTATACGACGAATCGGAATGCAGCTGTCAAGTATCCGCATAGGGTTATTAATAGTCCCTGTAAATTCGTAGATGCTTGGGGACCATTGCACAATCTTCACAATGTCAGAGTCGAGCTTGGAGTCTGTTATCCAGTGCAAGAAATCTTCGTCGCCTTCATGACTCGATCACTAAACAGGTAACCTTATCGTTGCATTGAAACGATCATGTCATACGCTGAGTCGCGTCAATCTTCAATGCAACCAAAGAGACATCCAGACTCATTAGATCTGCTACCCGCAGCGATATGCTTCTTACCCACCCGGACAAGTTACTTCATAAAGGAACAATCTGCGAATTCTCAAGGCCAAAGCTTTTCGGCAGATCATGAGAGTAGCTTAAAAGGTGGAATAACAACGAACCCTTTGCGAAATGTGTCAACGCCACGCGAGATGCATACCAGATCTGCTTCATGGCCACTGACAGACGCAGGGGTTCTGACCACATGGAGCATCTGCACGCAATCTAGAACACGTTGTCAAACAACCAGGGGTGAACAGTGCATCAGTCGAGGTTGCATTTCTAGGGTAATATGCAAGTAACCCATGTCGATGGAGGCCTACAAAACATTAAAGCCAACAAACCACGGGCGAAGTAACATAATTATAGTCAAATGATAACTACGCCAGTGGAGAGGGCATTAATCATTGCCAAGTCAACGATGACAGAAGGCTTCCTGCCAGATTCCCTTAGTGACCGTTGATGTAACAGCCCTAGGATCATGACTAGCTATCAACCAGTACAAGGCTAGCGGTCTGGACAGGTCTTAGCTTCTAGTGTCAATAGCGTCACCGAGGCGAGGATGGAAATGGGTCACCTCCGCAAAACGCTGCAATAGTACGAGAAACCTTGTTTACTGTGAGCGACCCCGTTCTGTTTAATCGTCCGAAGCTACTAAATTACATGTGAGAATGGACCGCGCTCGGGGTAATGTAATGTTTGCTTCTTGCTTCTGATAAGCTTTTAGAAATTTCCTCGTCTTCGGTTGAATTGCCGCGTTGAGCTGAAACCTGGGGTAGGATCGGACCAAGCTAACCCGAGTTTTATCAGTCTGATTTGAGTTCTGATGAAGCACAAAAACTCAGGAATAAAGGGGCTTGTTACGGAATCATTCCGTTGCAGAATCATGCATTTGGCTGACTCGAAGTTGAGCGCCTTCAAGAGTGATTTGCTGATCATTTCCATTCTCATATTTAGAGCCAAATCTCGAGATGATCTTCGTCCACAGCCCAACCAATCCTTGGCAAGACAGTGATCGGGCCGTTGGCACATGCCAAGCTGATTGATTGATTTGGAGTGTCAAGGATCTTTTGCTCTAGACTAAACCCATGAGACGACCTTCCAGAATTGGGGACCTCACCCACGACTTTGAAACTCCGGTCTCTTTTACTCACTCACCACCAAAAAAGGAGGTTACCGAAGCCCGGCAGTCCCATGCCGATTAGTGCGGTACCTGATATTTCAGCCCAAAACTAAATTACCATCCCAGTGACAGTCTACGTTACGAGATACTCTAAACAAACGCTGAGCTTGCGCCAATTAATACACTAACGTTATTAGCCCCCCTACCTGTAGGCGATGTGACGCTGTATCTGGAAGAATCCGGATCATCCATGTTTTAACTTGCTTCCAAATTGACGGGACGAACGCAGTGGGGTTGCGCTGATCCCTTGAGACGATGACTGTAAGGCCCAGGTTTAAAGAGAGAGAACCCCTACTTCTGCCCCGAAAGTAAATCTGTTAAATATCCCCTGGGGTCCGCACACGCGGGTCATCCTCCTTGTAAAACGTTTGTCGATCAATATGAAGTGGATTGTGCCTTTTCTGGTGGCCTTTGTGCCCCTGGCAGCGGCAGCAGATGCAACGAAAGAGCTGTTGACCAATCTGCCTGCCTGTGCAGTGAGTTAGCCCGTCAATTGGCTGGTGTATACTAACATTATAGGCTCCTTGTTATGAAGATGCCATCAAAAAGTCGGACTGTAACTCGACCGATGTGAAATGCGTGTGCTCAACCCAAGTCATCATCCAAACAGCAGAGGCATGCGCCGCCCAAGCATGTCACGTCAAAGATAGTCTGAGTACGTCAAACCCTCCTCTAAAACCACCTCTCTCTAACATTACTAGCAACGCTCAACATGACATACACCTACTGCGAAGTCCCCGTACGAAACAAGACCCCCATCTTCATCAACGTCACAATCGTCCTCGGCGTGATATCCGGCGTCGCAACCGCCCTGCGTCTCTGGTCCAAATTCTTCTACACCAAGACCGAACTCGGCCTCGACGACCTCTTCATCGTGCTCACGCTCTTCATAGGCATGCCCTCCACCGCCATGAACATCCACGGGACCGCCGGCCACGGAGAGGGCCGCGATATCTGGACGCTAGAGTTTGATGACATAACAAAGTTTGGGTTTTACTTTTGGTTGCTTGAGATATTCTACTTTGCGCAGGTTTCACTGCTCAAGACGTCGTTGTTGTTCTTTTACTTGAGGATTTTCCCGGGGAATGCGCAAAAGTTGCTTTGGGGAACTATTATTTTCAATAGTGTTTTTGGTGCCTTGTTTATGTTTTTGGCGGCGTTTCAGTGTACGCCTGTGAGCTACTTTTGGTTGAATTGGGATGGAGAGCACAAGGGAACATGGTATGTTGACAGTTCGAGTTGAAGAACTTGGCTAACAGTATCAGCATGAACTCGACTGCCATCGGCTGGGCCAATGCATCCATCAGTGTTGCTGTGGATGTATGGATGCTTGCAGTTCCAATGTGGTATCTCCGAAAACTCAAACTGCATTGGAAAAAGAAGATTGGTGTTGCCGCCATGTTTATCGTGGGAACTTTGTAAGTCAATCGCCAATTTCAATGAGCCTAGCTAACTTTTCAGTGTCACCGTCGTGAGCATCATTCGTCTCCAGTTCCTCGTCGATCTCGGCTCATCTCACAACCCAACGTACGACCAAACCGACATCTCTATCTGGTCAACCGTTGAAATCAACGTGGGTATCATCTGCGCATCCATGCCGGCTCTTCGAGTCATTCTAGTCCGTCTGTTCCCCTCTCTTGGAGGCTCATCCTACGATTCGAGCAAATACAACAATTACGGAGAACATTATGGACGGAAATCACATATTATGAGTCGAAGTCGTGCTCGCGTAGAGTTACCGTCTCATACGGGTGATTCTATACATACACCTGAGCACGGAGGTATTGAGTTGCAGAGGACTTTTCATGTGCAGTATAGTGAGAATGATGAGCAGAGTCTTGTTAATGGGAAGAGTAAGTTTAACAAGACGCAAGTTACAACTCAGATGAGGTCTGAAAGTCCGAGCGATAGGTCTTTGTAGAGCGATAGTTGATTGATACCTTATGGCAGAACTAATGAACATATTTTGACATACTGTGCACTTCTATCCAACTTGAATTCTTGTAAGGCTTAGGGCCAAGCGCTTCATTGGGCCAACGCACGCGATTCATCAAATGCACAGACATGTGATGTCTTTGTTGGTTGAGCCAAAGTGATTGTGGAGGGAGACCTATCAGCCCAGCACCTTTCGACCACAGAAGCTATCACAATTCGTGGGTAAATTGAAATGAAGAAAAGTCACACGGACACTATTTACGGAGAAGATTGAAGAGTATTCCCTCAAGTTCTTTGAATTTCATTCAATCATGGCCCTGGTGATGTCGTCTACCGTTATACGCACAAGCCGCACTTCTGTGGCTAGTTTGACGCCACTTTGCATTGTCTTGAGAACAATATCAGATTCTAACTGATTCTGAATCTAAACGAGCTATTGTTCTTTATACAGCCAATCAACATGCATGAATCTCTGCTGCTTCCCGGTCATTTTCAGCTCATGCCTGCAATGGATCGTATCTAAAGCGAACGCTTTCACTTCCGTTTCCACTGGGGATAAGTCTGGGAGTAAACCAAAGACCGAGCAACATTCAAAAAGTCTCAGACAACATGGGCAGCTCTTGCACTGAGGGAGCGGCAATCACCATTCAACCACTACCACAAGTTTCACCGATCGAACATGGCAGCGATGTGTTTCGGCGGTTTGAAACTTGCAGAGAATCTGTGAATGGTCATCTGAAGAAGTACTTCGAGTCTATCGGACATGATAAGAGCCATGAAGACCTTGCTGGGCTTTATACCAGACCTCTTCCGCCCCGAGAATCAGAAGCAGATCAGAGTGCCCGACTCTCACAAGCCAGCGCTATAAAAGATCTCATCAAGCTCGACGACATCCTTCGACAGATCAAACAGCAGGAGAGGTCTTACATGAAGGCTATATCTCCACTCATAGTTGCATGGTACGTATCTTGGCCCTGCTAGGTTCATTGCTTACAAGCGTAGGACGGTATTTTGCTTCACCTTGCCATACGTCACCTCGCAAAGCGATCTATCTGTCCTTTTAAAGATTGGGGCTGTTTCAGGAGTTTTCGCTATCGCTGTTCAGCTGGTTCGCAAATTTTTGCAGTTGAGAAAGACTACTCCTCTTCAGCACAAAGTTCGAGGACTGGTTCGGGCGTTCAAGAATGGGACAATACGGTATAGGGATCCGGAGGAGGTCATGATTTCGTCGTTAAACAAGCTTTAGGTACATACAGGGATTAGTTATCACGAATGCTTTGACTTGGCTGCCGTTTCCTGTTCGGATGTTCAGGCCTATGGTGCGACCCATGCCCTCTAGGATATGAAGGCGCAGTTGGCTTGGCAGTATAGGCTTTCTTGGCTTCCTGGCGCCTTTTGGAGACTGTCAACTTCCTCTTCTGGCCTGTCTTGCAATTAAACGACTTCCTCATCCATCCAGCAAGACCTTGTGCCGCGACCCTGCATCGTGATCACAACCGATCGGATCCACTGTCAATTAGATACGAGTTATAAAATTGGGGACCCGGAAGCACAGTGGGAAAGTCCAAATGTTATTTAAAGCCTAGCTATGAAGTATCACCTTATTCCTCAGACTCGCTATCCTTGTCAAGAACATGGTTGGCTGGGCGCTCAGGCACGAGGAAAACAGCAAAGGATGTCGAAGGGAGGGAGATGCAGAACATGACAAAGGCGACGATAAGGTTGGTGAGAGATGGCACCTTGGCAGCACCGACACCAAATGCCAAGCACGATCCAAGAGACTCGAAAGATCGGACCAAGCCAACAGCGAGAGTCAGGGTCTCAACGTCCTCGAAGAAAGTTCCGATGATCCAGTACACAAACATGTAGTGGGACTCGTTCATGAAACTATTTGATTAGTACTTGTTTTCGCAAGTATAGTAGATGTGAACTTACCGAAGAAGAACTTGGACAGCGAATCCACGACCGAAGCCAGGGAGATCCCAATCGAGAGTCACAGCAGGGTTGGCATTACGATACTCCAGCTCCATAGCAAACTGCCAACCAAAAAGAGCAGTCATGGTGACAGCCAAGAACACCCATGTGATTCTGGCAAGCTGAGGTCGGCTAAAATACTTGAGATCAAAGAACCAACCCCAAAAGATATTGGCACCAGTAGCAGCAATACCTGAAGTCAACGACGCCAAAGCACGAGCTCGGACGGAAAAGTAGTTGACGAGATAAATGCCCAGGTACGTACTGTTCCAGTTAAAACCGACGAGGATAGGAATCAAGAGGAAGAACTGCTTGCGCCTGATGAGAGCGCCCCATCGTCTGCATTGTTCCTTGATACTCTTGTTGGTTTGAGTGTGAGGTAGCTTGGAGCCATCAGGTCGGATGACTTTGTTGGGAGGTGATATGAGAAGTGCGAGAGGAAGACCAAGGCATTGGAGAGCGATGAGGACTAGATAAGTGGTGTATCCAACACGGCCTCTCTTTCCAGACTCAACGTTGAGTGAGAGCTGAATGGAAGAACCAATGAGTTGACCAAGCTCACGAAGACCGAGCCAAATTCCAGCTACAAGGGTTAGCACAGTACCTTCACCATCAGATCATACCACTTACTGAACTTTCCACGATCCTTGACATCACCATATCCCAAAGCGATAGCACCCTCCGAAGCCCAAAGCGCAGAAGCACCAATTCCACAAGTAGCACCACCAAGCAGAACAAACCACTCAACACCATATCTGTTATTGGTGTAAAGCGCTGCAGAATAAGGTGCATATCCAAGGGTGCCAATAACAAGAACCCATTTCAGACCAATCTTGTTGGCCAGGATACTAAAGATGGAACACCCGAAGACCATGATGCCAAAAGTGAGCGAGTTGGCGCCATTGACAAGGTATGGTTCCTGCTGACCACCAGCACCGGTATCTACAATTGTTAGCGATGTAAAGTGAACAGACGGCGAACATACTGTTGAGGGCATTCCAGATTCCGGGCTGAGTAAAAGAGATAAGACCAACGATTATGACATTGAATAAAGGACTGCGATACCAGCGTGTAAACCGAGATACAGGCTTAGACTGTTCGATGCTCTGTTCAGTGACATCCTTGACATCTTTATCGCTGCCGGATTCGATCACAGCGTTGGACGACATTTTGGCACACAGACATCCAAACTCAAACTCAATTCGAAAAGAAGTCCAACCGTCACCTCTTATAAACCCCTCTCATATCGCTATTCTTTTAACAGATTTTCATCAATGGAGTATCAATTGTGGATTTGATACAAGGTTAGTTGCTCAACTCTTCCAAATCAGGCTAGAATCGCACGTTGCCCGACGATATAGTCAGTGGCCATTTCCACTTTTTGCGATTGTCCGTCCATTTCGTGCTCGACAGGGTCGATGGCGACATGATATCTTGATTCTCAGTGGATAATGGTATCTGCAAGTAATATACCTTATCGATAACTATGTACGGAGTATGCATAATGTCTATTAGTGAAACCGTTGAAGACATCTCCGCTTCGCGAGTCAATATCGGAAGCTTAAATACTGACCAATCATGTATCTTTCCGACGACCTGACTCGAGCTCCAAGTCGGAAACGTCTCCGCCTCTCCAACTAACTCCCCCCCCATTCTCCCCCCCGTTACGTTACCCAACTTTGTTTCTCATCACCTCATCGAGCGCTTTCGCATCGTCGGTAACAGAACAACCTCCGTATCATGGCGGGGCGGAACTCTGACTCTCAGACATCCCCGCTCGAGTCTGGTGATTCGCCGCGTCCGAGACAAGCAGCCTGTCTCGTATGTCGTCGCTCAAAGATCAAATGCGACTGGAAACCTCACCAGGAACGATGCAGGAGATGCATCCAGCTTGACTGCGAGTGTGTGCGTCCCGCATATCATCCCGGACGGCAAAAGGGTATTAAAAAGTAAGCGCCCCCTCATATTACCTGCTGTGAGATTCAATGCTGACTTGTCAGTAAACGAACGGGGTTGGATAAGGCGCTGTATCAGATTGACCAGGCTGTCAAGCGCGCGAGATCAGCGTCGCAGAAAAATCCTGAAGATGATAGGATTCTAAACCATTTGCAGGAATTACTCAGCAATGCGAATACACCTGAACACGCGACTCGTGGATACAGTGTCAGCGGTGATGGCGATGAAGATGCGTACTCGGAAGAGGAGGAGGAGCAAGATCCTGTAGCGATGCCTGATTTCATCCAGAGAACACAACAGAGTCTTGCTATCGACGACGCAGAGAATCCGCTGCAGCTTCTTGCGAGGGCATCGTATATCCAACCGTCGCCAGAGTCGCGACATGGCAACTCTCCAATACAGGCGCATACGGCTAGTACGCAGGGTCAGACGGAGGATGAAATTCAAGCATTCTTTGCGCCGGCGCAAGTCCACCTCGATGTCGGACCTGATGTTGATCCTGTTTCTCTGGGACTTGTATCCGAGGAGGAAGCAGATAAGCTCTTCAATTTGTGAGTTTGTTACTCCATCTCTGGCGCGTACTAACCGCGTAGTTTTCATCGGAACTTGGCGCATACGAGATGGGGTCTTGATCCGAGGATATACACCGTCGAATTCACGCGTTCGAGATCAGCGTTTCTTTACACGTCTATCATGGCTGCCTCTGCACTCTTTATGCCATCAGCAGCAGCCCTATCAAAACGATTATCAAACCACGCTAGAACTCTTGCGCATAGAGTCATGGTAAATCGATACAGATCAGTTGAAATCGTGCTTGCATTCATGGTCAATATTCCATGGATGTTTCCAGGCCAGCATTCAACTGATGATGAGACGTGTACTTATATCTCGATCGCCAACACAGTTGCTACAGATTTATCACTTCACAAAAGTCTCATCTCACCAGAAATGGTCGGTTCAGGGTCCGGCATCGGTCTAGCAAGGGGTGACTGTCTCGACCCAAGAGCTGCTCTCGCAATGGATGGATTCCCTGAAATCGATCCATGGTCAGAAAAAGGAAGACTATTTCTCCGAAATCGCGAACGATGCTGGCTTTCGTTGTTTGTTCTTGAGCGAGGAATGTCTCTGGCCAGAGGTCGACCGTTTTCAGTGCCGATGACAAGATCTTTGAAAGATTGCGATAATTGGCATCGTTCTGAATATGCTGACCCTCTTGATGGTCATCTTGTTTCCATGGCGGTGTTGAGAAGGGATTTGGACGCGCTTTTTGCTACTGTTCGTGCTCTTTGCGATGGATCTCAGATGGCGTCTAGTGATGGATCATTAATCGCGCAGTCGTACGTATGCCACAAAGTCAATAACACAGCTAACAGTCGCAGGATTCAAGGGTCGATTGAACGATTCTTTGATCAGTGGTACACGGAATGGGGTGTATCGATCGGAAAAGGACCAGGTAAGTCCCATAGACACATGGCAAGAATCATGCTGACCATCAGACCGCCGTCTTCCTCCCTACGTCGAGATTCTCGTCACACATACCCGATTATCTATCTACGGCGGCGTAATAAACCATCCAACAGCCCCCCTCGAGGTCCGCCGCTTCTTCCACACAGCAGGTCTCTCATCCGCCCTAAACGTAATGCGAGCCGCAATCCAAGGCGAATCCCAACTCCAGTCCATGCCAAACAACACAGCCATCATGATATCCTTCGCAGCCTGTTTCGCCCTCACACTAAGTTCTTACGCAACCGGTGGCTCAGCCCTAGCCCCAAGCGTCCGCAACCTCATCGACGAAACTGCCACAGTGCTCGAAAGGATCGGAAAAGTTACACGTCATCGAAATGGTCTTTCTATCAAGTATGGGAAATACCTGAAGCAGATCGTGAGAAGGGCGGCGACGGGGGATGGTATCTCGGACCCGAGGATGCCAATTGTGAATGAAGCGCCTATTACGACTCCGACGTTTTTGGATCAGCAGGCTTTATGGCCTGAACCCTTGCAGTTCTCAGCTATGTCTGATGATCAGATCGTTCAGGCGCTGAATCAGCCAGGGAACGATTTTGAGCCGTCGTTTGGGGGATTATCATGGGAGGATATGACGAATTTCGAATGGCTTTACTGGCCTGAAGTTGGTATATAATTGCTACATAAATCAACAAACAAGTTACTTGCTCAAATCAATCTCACTCAAGTCCAGAACGCGTTTCTCAACGTAGGGTTTCCTTCTCGGCTGCACTAATTCCAGCTAGCCAATCTATCGACGTAAGCTGTCGAAGCTTCTCCATAAAGACAAACGTCAAAACAGTATGCGGTCTAAACCGTCAGCTTAACTCAACAGGAGATGGGAGAAACGTACGTAAGCCTCAACCAAGCGGGTGTCCAGCCCCTCATGAGGAATCGTGGACCTTCTTCGCGAAGACCCGTGCCTAGAACTTGAGCTAGGCCTTCTTTTCCAGCGCTAGATTGCATTCTACTTTTGAGGACGTCTGCGGGGGCACATAGAGTTGTCGCCATTGTTCCAGCGGCTAAAGATGAAATAGCATGTGTCTTTGTATCATCCCCGAAACCGTTGCTGATGAGGTATTGTTTGGCGGAGGCGTATCTGAGTTGTTAGAGTCACTCACAGAAGCAGTAAACAGCAAACTTACGTAGCGATCTGAGAGACATCTACACATATCAGCAAAGTTCACTTATGAAGAAGGAAACTCACTCATCAAAGCACTCCTAGCAATATTCGGCGCAATCCCCTTCCAAAACGCCCTCATCCCCTCTTCACTATAAACCCTCGCCAACGCATCAAAAGCATGAGCATATCCGAATTGCTGCGCAGGAGCCTTTGCTCCATCTGCACACATACGGACAAGAACAACTTCAGCTGGGTTGCCGACTAAACCAGCAACACCGCCTGCTGCACCAGCGCAAGCGATGTTCTGCGCGACTGAGAGCTTCTTGCCCGTGTATCCTCTCAGTTTATCTGAGAAGTAAGTGTGGAAGCCGAAACGGGCGGTTGAGTATGTTCCTTGGCGGAGGATGGAAGCTGATAAACCGTTCCAGAGTGATGGGATGCCTGATCATTAGTGGATGAGTGGTATAAAGGTGGGAGACTTACCATCTCGTGCGGCGAAGCGGTAGAGGACGTTGAGCATAGAGGCATTGCTTTTGAGGACTTGCATGCGACTAACTTGTTAGCTTGGAGGTGTAAGTGTTGAATAAGAAACTTACTATTTCGTTTGGTCAAGAGGGTGTGCTTCACATGTTAGTCAAGCTTTCCATCGTCGAGGAAAACATACTGAAGCAAACAGCCATGCAAGCTGCAGCACCACTACAAACAGTCAGCCATATTCATACCTCTCACAAAAAGACATACCCAAGCCAAAAAGGCTCCTTTTTCTTATCAGAGCCCATTTCAACAATATTTCACTATGATCTACTCCTTCCAATCCCCTTCCATGTCATTGTTTTGTACACTTACACTTACTCTCGGCATCCAAATCTAGCTCCGCCCGCTCGCCCATTCTGAACCCCGTAGAAAAGGTGGGTCAATCCCTCGGTCTCCAACTCTGACTCCCGCCCATCATCGTCATTGTTCACAAAAGCGACGATACATCCTCGGCAGAAAGAAGAAATGTCAAACGAGAAACAAGCAGACATGTCGAAACTCTCTACGTCGCTGAAAGCGCTCATCAATGCGCCGTTTGCTAAGCCAGGTCCTCGTCCTGCGCCGAAACAAGTGCAGGAGTTGTATGAGGCCATCGCAAATGATGCTGCGATTAGGAACCTCGGTCCAAAGTCATGGCTAACAGTCTCTGTACGTCTTGCACAATTGTCGCTTCAATTAATTGCGATACTAACAATTTAGGCTGCTGCGACATTTACGCTTAATTCTCCCGATTCATTACCCGTTCTTCATCGCGTCGCGTCCGCAAAAGATCCCAACTCTGCCGTCCAGAATGCCGAGTTCATCCGAGAAGTCGGTCTCAAGTGCATCAGCTTCAACGGCATCCCACGAACGATCAATTCCCTAAACGCCTTCCACGCATCGCTCCCCGAAGAAATAACGTCCAAACTCTCCACGAAACCAAGCCGACAGCCGACATCGCAAAACATCGACGAGGCGTTAGCGCGCGGTCGCGGACTCTGGGATTCGATCTATAGACCCTATGAAGATAAACTCTTCGAGAAGCTGGCGCTTGCGCATCCCGATTTACCCGTTTATATCCTGAGCAGTCATTACTCTGCTCTTCTCTCCGATCCTCCTGCCTCGCAGCGCGATACGCTTGCTAGTCTTGGGCGGGTTCATACGTCCATGATTGCTATTTCTTGTCTACGGGCGCAAACTGGCGTTGGGCCGCAAGTGCTGTCGCATGTTTTTGGATTGAGAAAGGCGCTTGAGGATGGGTCGTATAAGAATGATCAGGATGGGGAGAGTGAAGAGGCTGTGCAGTATTTGGCTAGTGATGAGGGTGGGCATTGGATCTTGAATACGGTGGATAAGATTGTTGAGGCCATTGGTGGAAGCAGCTTTGCGCCGGGTAGAGATTCGAAGCTGTGATAGACAATAGATGTATAATTGGATAATTAAGCAATTGAGTTCATGCGATGAAGCTCTGGAGCGGTCTGATCTCGAAATGGCTGTAGGTTCAACGGCGAAGAGGTGCAACGTTGAGCCGCCCTCCGCCACTTCAATTGACTTCTGAACTATGTACAAGAATCAAAGATCTCCATTCCCATCTAAGTCTGTCCTTGGTAAAGAGCAGGACCCTTTCCATCAAAGAACGTCTCATCCAACAGCGACAACAGCACCTTTTGACCAGCCCACTGCTCCTCAGCATTCGGTCGAATCTGCTCAGGCGGAAGAACAAAACCATTCTCACCAGTATCGCGCTGCTCAATAGTATACGAAAACTTGGCCCCTCCAACACTATAAACATGATCAGGAGCAGCGCCAGTAGTGACATACAACACAGCACCGCTAGGTCCAAAAGTATACGTCGTGTGATCATCTGTGCTCTCGCGAATAGCCTCGCTGACAAGCGCAGCGGCCTTGGTCCACTTTCCAAGCTCAGGTGCGTAAAGATCCTCCTTATATCCGAAGGGAGAGAGAATGTACTGTCCATAACTGTGCCAGTCGATGTACAGCGCAATGCCCACGGTGTCGCGAAGCTGACGAACGAATTTATCGAGACCTTGGTTCTCTGGGGTGTCAGCGGGCTTTTCGCCGCGATAAACCTGGGAGCAGGGATCCGTGGAGGCACCGCGCTTGTTGGAGTCCCAGCCGAATTCCCAGTTACGGTTTATATCGCGGCCGTAGCATGATTGGTTGGCTGCGGTGGCGGGAGGAGGTTGACGGTTCTTGCGCCAGAGACGATCAGCGGTGGTAGAGTAGACCTAACAATCAGCTTACTCCGTCAATGTCAATGTGAGTGCAGAACTTACAAATCCGTCGGGATTGACAAAGGGAAAGATGTAAAAGTCGTATTTGTTCAGATAAGTCTGGACATCTTCATCGCCGCTCTTGAAGCCCTTGACGAGCTGAAGGGCGATGTATTCGAGGGTCTAACGGTCAGCCACGAAACTCAATGAGGCGACAGTCAACTTACAGGACCAGAGATCCATTCACGAGCGTGGACAGTTCCATGGTAAAGCACAGCAGGCTTTCCAGGACCATCATCACCCCAAAGATGAAGCCCATAAATATTCCTCTTCTGATACGACTTGCCCGACGACACGAGCTTTGAGTTATTTGGGAACTGCGCCTGCAAGTCGCGGAAGTAGTCAATGTGATCCTCATAGTTGTGAAACTCATCGAACCATGAATCATCATCTGCCTGACGTTTCCACTTCTTGCGGGACACGCTCTCACCTGTGATTGAAGTACCGAGATTCTCGTGCAGAGTGGTGTAGTCAAGCTTCAGACTCTCAAAGGCGCTGATGTCATTGGGCGCGACGACAATGTCAACGTGCTGATAGCCATGCTCCCACTCGTCGAAAGTCACAGGAGTGAGCTTCTCTTTGATGGCGGATTTACCGTGGGTGTTTACACGAAACACTTTATAGCCATCATAAGACTTGATCTCAGTCTTGGGCACAGCAAAAGCGCCCAAGGCGAGTGTGAGGAGAGAAACGATAGAGTACCTCATGATTGATGCGTGTCGATTGAGTTAGCTACATGCAACCTGCAGAGCTATATAAACCACCTCCTCATTCTTGGCAACTGTAACATCGGGCAAACTTTTGAGCACCGCAGAAGATGATCGGCAAATTAAACAGGACCTTCCCCATCGGCACTGGCGGTCATGTTCGCTATAACAAGGTATCAATGGCGTAAGAAACGGTTGAAGCGCCCTGCCGATCGTCCCAAATAGACTCGTAACCTTAATCTATTCCCCGCAGCGGAGCCAACTTTATTCTAAGCCCCCAGGGTTCAATGACGAATCTCCAAAAGTTCCACCCACCACACAAAAGTGCGTCCATGGATGTACATTACATACACAAAGGTTCATTACACAAAAGTTCATTAACTCCTTCTATGGTATCACTCCATCTGCTTCAAATCATCCACCACCGAAAAGTCCGCATCCGTTTTACTCCTAACCTCATCCACACTAACCCCCGGCGCAAGCTCCGTAAGCGTGAGCGTACCCTGCTCACGATCTACCTCAAACACACACAGATCCGTGATGATGGTGCTTACTACACGTGCGCCTGTTAGTGGCAGCGTGCACTGCTGCTTGATCTTTGATGAGCCGTCCTTGGCGCAGTGTTCGGTGGCGACGACGATCTTGGTGTTGTCCGGGTTGGCGACGAGATCCATTGCGCCGCCCATGCCTTTGAAGACTTTGCCGGGGATCATGTAGTTGGCTAAATCGCCGACTGCACTGACTTGTAGGGCCTGGGGTTGTTAGTGAGGGAGATGTAGGAGAGGGGTTCGGAGGACTTACGCCGAGGATTGAGACGTCGACGTGACCGCCGCGGATCATGCCGAATGACTCGGCGGAGTCAAAGACGGATGCGCCGGGGACGAGGGTTACTGTTTCTTTACCGGCGTTGATGATATCACTAATTTGTTAGCGACGCTTCACACAGAGACGATTAACTTACGGATCAACTTCATCCTTTGTAGGATAAGCACCCATTCCAAGAATGCCGTTCTCAGACTGGATATGCACCGTCGAATCGGCAGGGAGGAAAGAGACCGCCAGCGTAGGAATACCAACACCCAAGTTAACATAGTAACCGGGCTTCAGTTCCTTGGACGCTCGTCTAGCGATACGGTTTCGTCGCTCTTGCGCTTCGTTCGTAGCTTTGGGTGGTCCTTCAGATCCCTCCTCTCTCAACTTGAGGACCTCGATATTCTTCTCGGCTGTAGATGGGACGATTCGGTCAACAAATATTCCGGGGAGGTCTACATCGTTGGGATCGATTGCGCCAACTTCGACAATGTTTTCGGCTTCGACGATTGTGAGTTTTGCGGCCTTGGCCATGATGGGTCCGAATGCTTTTGTTGCGTATCTGACATGTTAGCACCAATCGAGAAGTCAATTGAGAAGACATACCGAAATACACAGTTTCCTTCCTTGTCAGCCTTCCAGGCTCGAATGATAGCGACATCGCCTTCAATCGCTGTCTCCATGAGGAACGTTCGACCGTTGAACTCGCGTGTTTCTCGCTTTCTTCCCTTTTCCACAACGGCGCCAGACTTGTCTAATCGCACGGGGATTTCTCCATCCTGTAGCAGAGTGTCTGACTTGTTAGCTTCGCTTCATCAATTGACGGACAACGTACGAGCTGCAGTTGGTGTGAAGAACGCAGGAATGCCAGCGCCAGCAGCACGAATGCGCTCCGCTAATGTTCCCTGTGGACATAGCTCAATAGCCAATTCGCCCGTCAAGTACTTTTTCTCCAACACCTTGTTGTTTCCGAGGTATGACAGGATCAGGCGATCGACTTGACCAGCGCTTGTGAGCGTTGCCAAACCGCCTTTGCCCTCAACGCCAGCATTGTTCGACACAGCAGTAAGCGAATTGAGAGAATCGCGCCCTCTTCTGTTCAACGCGCCAATCAATGTATCCGCCACACCACAGAGTCCAAAGCCCGAACTCAAAAGAGTAGAACCGCTCTTGATATCCGCAACAGCCGCGTCCGCATCTTTGAAGAGCTTCGACCCTCCCCGCACCGCCAGCGCAGGTCTTGTTGTGCTGAATTGGCGCGCTGTGAAGCTGCTTCCCCACGTGAGAGGTCTCGCCCGTAGTCTTAGTAGCTTCGACATGATTGCTGTGATGTTTTGTTTGGTGCAGTCATGATTGCGACTGGTGATATGTTTAAAGAAGAGTATCGGGGGTAGTTGTGGTTCCGAGGGTGCGGTTATCGGGGACAGAAGTAGGACCGGAGAGACGTCATTTTCGGCGGGAGAACTGGCACCGATGAGCTTGAGCGGGTCGGACCCTGAATACGAGACTGAGATCGGGTTTCGGATGTGAGGAAGAGCTGGATCTGAATGAACGTGAGTGATATCGGCCGATTGGAACGCGGTGATTTCGCGATTGTTTGAAGTCACCGGATCATAGTTGTTCCCGTACAACTGAGACAATACAGGGTACCCAGGCAAAAGTTTGAAGCATTACTTGTAGCAGTGAAGTCATCACGACACCCATGCTGGAGCATCAACGCACCTTCAGTTCGGCACTTATTCTTAGTCATATCTCGATTACATGCAGCATCACGGATAATTGTGGACCATGAAGATCATCAAGTGAAAGTCAGTTGTTGTGTTGAACAAGCAGCAATTTGGGTATCAATCTAGTCTAAAGACGCTGACATCTCAAAGCAATTACAATTATTTGTTAATAGGTTCCCGATGGAAGCGGTTAGACTCCCAACCATCAATCTCATCAACATGAGTCTCGCGAACAAGCTTGTAACCACCAATCTTGGGGAGAATGACAGCCCAGATGAGCCAGTAGAAGGCACCAGCAACCAAGATGGCGATACCGACAACGCAGTGGATGTAGTAAGGCATGCTCTTGTACTGGTTCTGGCTGGGGTCATCGGGAGCGATAAATGGTGCGATCACCAGATACATGTTGCTGAGAAGGAAGAAAACGGTGACGGGGAGGGTCGCCTTGATCGGAGGGTTCCAGTTGTACTTTGCACCGTGGAGGTAGAGATGCACGAGACCACCAGCGACGAAGGTGTTGACGATCGCAAGAGGATAAGAGATGAGGCTGATTGGTTAGCGACGTGACAGAAAGAGTTGAGACAGATACATACTTGAGGATGAAGTTGTAGGCATCTCCAGGAGGAGGAGCAAGAATGACAATGACGCAAATGACCCAGTGCTCAAAGAGACCAGCGAGAGGGGCGTTGAAGGGTCGGTTGCTAGCCCAGAGACGGGAGAAAGGCAGAATACCCTCACGACCGAGTTCCTGCACAAGACGACCCTGAGAGAAGATGACACTGAGGACGTTTCCGAAAGCAGAGAGAGCGACAAAGACGGACATGGCGCGCTCAGCAGCAGGGCCCATGACATTGCGGAAGAGCGAGGCAGCGACGAGACGCTCAGAGGCAATGATCTCAGCCTTGGAGACGGCGGCAAAGTAAGCGATGTTGACGAGGATGTAGATGATCGAGACAGAGATGATGGCAGTAGGAGCAGCGATCTTGAGGGTTCGCACAGGGTTGCGTGTCTCGCTGAGGGCGTAGTTGGCGTTGCTGTAGCCGACAAAACTCCAGATGACGTTGTACAGAGCAGTGACAACACCATAAGCGCTGCCGGTAGTACCTTCAAAGGCATTGCTGAAGTTGTTGGGCTTCTCATCAGTCTTGAGATGACCACCAAGAGCGACAAAACCGCAGATGATCATGATAAAGACGATGAAGAGCTTAATAATACCGAGCGCATTCTGAAGACGAAGACCCCATTTGAGGGCACATCCATGAATAAGGAACGCAGTCGTGATACAAGCCAGACCAATACCACGCTGGTTCCAACGATCAACCTCTGTATTGGCAGCATGCAGGATATACTCTCCAAACACAACAGAGTTACCAGATGCCCAGCCCATGAGAAGAATGTACGAGGCGTAGATGCCAGTGACGAGGAACTTGGGCTTGCGGTAGATGAACTCGAGATAATTCTTCTCACCGCCGTTCTTGGGGATACCGGTTCCCCATTCGAGGTAGACGGCTGTACCAGCAGCGGCGATGATGGAACCAACGACCCAGATTATGAGGGCAAGACCTGGACTGCCGAGGAGAGCGAGGATAGAGCCTGGTGTGGCGAAGATACCGGTTCCTATGACACGGTTGAAGATGAGCATGGAGGCGCTCAGAATGCCGATTTGGCGTTTATCATCGGCGGCTCGTTGAAGACGGCCTGTAGAGTTAGCAGCACTCTTAAATGAACTGTCATTGTCGACATACCCTCTTCACTGTCTGAACCAACATAGTTCGTCTTGTGAGCCTTGGGCTCAAGACCCTTGAGATCGTCGTTACTCATGATCAACACAATTCTTCAAAAACAAAGACCCAATCTGATGAACCATCTCCAACAACGCGGACCCTCATCCCCTTTAATACCCTCCCTCCCCATAACTTAATCCCCATGAAAAGGCAAAAAATTACAAAAAGCTTGGGTGATCCACCCAAAAGTCTAGAAGGCCGCCAGAACGGCACGATCCTTGAATCGTGCGCCACCAATCATCGCAGGGGCGAAGCTCTGGGTGGGCAGCTAATGTGTCATGAAAATATCTGCTTGGTGTTTTTAGAGTGACTAGGACGATGACGCGATCTGAGGTGATCGCACGCTTATTTCCAGTTAGCCAATGGGGTGTGGGTAAGATGCGTAGTTGGTCCACTCTGGGCATGGGTGTGAAAAAGTCTCCCCGGGTGAGGGCCGCTTGTATATGGATCCAGCCTCGTGGGACTGCGGCTTGTTGAGGCTCAGTTTAGGTGTTTGTTTTAACGACCTTCCAGTTTCAGCTGTGGATATTGGTGTATGAGGTATACGATCGGAAGACCGGGTGAGTATACATCAAGGAAGTGGTTGCTTGTCAAGAAAATTACATCCCACGCTCTTCCCGCCAACTGAGCCTGTAACAGGGAGCATCGCCTCGTGTGACTCCCCGAGGCATTGCGTGATGAACAGACATACTTCCAAAGACAGTTAAGCAATAATAGTGAACTCAATCCCTTTCAGCCTGTAAGGCCGTACTCCCCGAAGATCCCTGCTTCAGCTTAGGCTTGCCACACGGGACCTGTGATAATATCACCATCGTTGCCTCAGACCACGTCAAGTAAGCTCACCTGCCTGATCTACAATAGCTTGAACAAAAGTTCAAGATTGTTTTTTGTTATTTCTTGGCTGTGTAGTGAATTGGTGAGCTATTGGTTTGCTTGTGTCGAAGCTAACTTGTTGTTGGGTGCTGGCCGATGACGTGCCCGGGCCAAGGGATTGCCCCTTAACTCAATATTTTTGCTCGCTTTTGCACGCTTTGAACCGGGTTTCATGTGAATTTTCGTCTGAAGGATGAAGAATCTTAAATATTAACTGCCTAATCTGTGATTGTTGCCCGCGAATGTTGTTTGCCAAGATGATATGGAACTCAGATCATAGAGACGATCATTTGCAATACAGCAGCCACGAGATGGAGTCATCGACAAAGAAGGAATACACCGGTGATAGATCGAGAATCCCACGGTCAGCAGTTGGATGTGTAAGACTTACATGATCTCGTGTCCAATATCACACATCTCCCCACTGGGGAGTACGATAGAGAACGACACTACTGTATCCTTGACAATACGGGTGGCGTTAGTTTACCTGGCGGCTATTAACCTAGCATGATCTCCCGGCTACTGGACCCGATGGCGTCTAAGGTGCTTCTTCACTAGTGGAGGACTTTTGCAATTCCATTTCGCTGAGTGGTTGGATGTGTTCGTGTCGCTTCACCTTACCCTGCAGTGGAGGTTTATTTTGACATGCTGGATAGCCCATATGTATTCTTTTGAGTTACAGAGTCATATAAATCTTCACAAAACGATTCTTGTCATATCGATGGTAAGGTGGTCATTTTTACGGTACAAAGGCTGTCGGATTCATGATGTGCAAATTGAAAGATAAGCACGCAGCTCTTGGTCTACTCTATTCAGATAAATGCACAACAACGCTTAATTTGCCTATCCAACCTCTCTGAACCGGGTCAATTTATCAGCGTTGATATCCTCTTACAATTTACAACGTAAGTGTCTTAATTCGATAGCATTTATAGTTTCGGTAGTAATAACTCGCCTTGGAACATCTGTGTCAACTTTTTAGCTTCCCAGCACATGATCATATTACTTTGGTTTATACACAGCTCAACGAGACGAATATGCATCTCGAGGAGCACTGGGGCCTCTTAGGTGCTAACCAGTCTTACTTTCAAGAAATATTAAAAACCTAAGAACTCATGAGTGGATTGCTTGGCGGCCAGGTCATGAGAAGTTGAGAACAAAACTGAGCCAAGAGCATAACCTGGGCTGAAGCCAAAGATGATTCGAACCTAATCACTATGAGTGTTGCTACGAGTAAGTATTTATCAGGCCTCTGGGAGTCCCTGGCTCATAAGTAACCTTTTCTTGGTGATGTAGACATGATAACAAGAGACAAAGAGCTCATCATGAGCCATGACCTCCGTCTTTCAAGCTACACCCATATAAGCCGAGGCAGTGATCTCAACTGTTCAGTCACACTGATGTAAATTTCTCGAAGCTATGATTAAAGGATGGAATGCTGTTGAAAAGAAGTCCATGGTCATTTGGTTGACATGAAGCTGACTCAGACGTTTGGCAGGACACGAAAGCCATCATGACACATGGGCAAGACCTCAAGTGTCAACCTTGTAACAGCGGCACATAGAAAGATCCCCTATCCTAAGATGGCTCAAATTGATGTAGAGTTCTGGTACATGGGATCCGTTTGCTGCATGTTGGGAAGATACCGGATCCGAAAGAGTTCGATGGTCCGTTGCTGCTAGGTCTCATGATGTAAGCATCAGTCACCACCCATCGCGGGTCAGCATAGCAGCAGATCTGCCCTTCACTCGCGATGAAACAGTAGCTAGGATGTTGGCGAAGGAGTTCCTAGGCATGCCCGACATCGAGAAGTGTTTGCACCTTGGTTGCCAAAGCCTTGTGTGCGTGCCGAGCATGCCGAAACAGACTGTAGACTCATCGATTGATCGCTATGCATCGCATCATGTCAATTGTTGACACATACATCATTCACTAAGTGCTAGCTATATAACTATTAATAAGAGCAGGCAACCTTGCGAGTTGTCAATTGACAAGAATAGTGTGCTTTTGACGATGACGGCATAGTCATGACAAGCGGCATGGCCCGTAGTGGTTGTAATTAGATGCCGATCTCTTCAACGGTCGGTGAATCAGTCACACGAGCAATTTCTCGGCATAAATGATAACATTCAGATGAGCTCTTTCACCTTGCAAACTCTCTTTATGTCTTTATCTGCAGCCGCATCAATTGCCGATATACAGTCAGCAAACGTGGTGGCTGATTGTGGCGTCACAGCCCCATATCAACGCGTTGCTGGTCAACGCGCCCACGCTCAGCTCAACTTGCGACCAGCATCTAACCAACTCCAGTGACGCAATCCCACAACCGCTGAACACAACTCAACTCAACGCGATCAATCGCAAAGTCATCGCGACTATCGTGGTTTTCGCTGCAGAGCCATGGTATCACCCAACAAAGGTATTTCTCCTCATCGCACGACCTTACTTCCGCTCACAGTCCAGATCCCTACGACTTTCCAGCTTCCCCGTTAAAGACCCGAGACGCTATGACTGCAGAGAGCCCTTCCAAGGAAGATGGCTTGGCCCATCGCGAGAAGCCCGACACCACCAAGGCTTCTCCTGCGCTGAGAACCGGCACTCCTCGTGGAAATACTCCTCGAGGCGCAACCCCACGAACTTCATCCCGAGTTGGCACACCCAAGGCTGGCACTCCCCGCGGAACCCCCAAAGTCAGCACCCCTAAGACAGACACCCCCGCGAAGAAATCTGCACCCGTCGTCTCCGATTACCCTGCCGAAGCTGCCGATAAGAGCCCTGAGAAGAACAGCGACAAGCTCAATGGCGACGAAGTGAACGGTGTCGAGGTCAACGGCGATGCGCCAAAACCCGCCAATCCCGGTTTTAAGGAAGATGTGGCCATTGACGAGTTCATTGAGCATCGTGTCGACCCCGACAACTCGACTGTCGACATCAAAGTCAAATGGGAAGGTGGCGAAACCACCTGGGAGTCAGAATGGAGTCTGCAAGAGCAGGTCCCCACGCTCGTCTACAAGTACTGGGAGAAGGTCGGAGGTCGAGAGGAGGCGACCCAGCTGGACGTCTACCACGTCTTCAAGATCCTCAAGTGCATCCCCGCCGCTGGCAGAAAGAAGACCAGCTACCAAGTCCAGTGGGTCGGCTACAAGCAAAACGACTCTACCTGGGAGAACGAAGAGAAGCTGCGATTGATCGCACCGGGTGAGCTGGAGAAGTTTGAGGCTAAGCAGTTGGCTAGCGGCGCTTCTGCTGAGAAGCGCAAGACTGCACGTGGACCTGGACGACCTCGCAAGAAGCCGCGATACGACGACTGAGGGACAATTGGGGGAGGGTGGAGAAAATAGTTGGCGAAGAGGGCGAAGCAATTGAAGCGATTGTGGACTATTTACACTTTGACAAGGCGCACGCTTCGGCGAAGACAGCCAAAAGGACATGTAGAGAGTATTTGGGCGCACACGATGGATATGTATTTACTGGAACTAACAACACATTAATCAGTCCTTGTGTCCTCCTCCTTGAGCAATGGGTAATGTCCGTGATCCTCCTTGAACGACATGAGCGAAAATTGCGCAATCACAAAAACCCAGTACAGGTTGTAGGCCAGCACAGATCCATATGTAGCAGAATTGTTCCACCCGACCACAGCATTCAGAATAGCCCAGCCTCCACCGCCGTTGAGCTGAGGATTGCAGCACTGGATTGTCAGTAGGGTTTCGCAAGGCTGAGGAGGCTACTCACGTTGACGTGCCAGATACTCCGGTCGATATCGTATGATCCAGGACCATCTCCGAGTTCCGCGGCATCACCGCCGACAACCTTGTTCCACTGCTGTTGCTCAAAGAGCCAGATTGCACGGGAGAAGAGACCTGCTGCGACAAGGTAGAGAAGACATGTTGAAGCGACGAGGAAATATTGCAGTTTCGCCGATGAACCGCCCCTGAGATGTTAGACACGTTCATGAATTGACTCATTGACTTACCGGTAGAGAGCATAGCCGACAAGGCCGCCCAACATCAATCCCATGAGGACGGGGAGAGGAACGGCAGAAGCGGGTGCAGAGAATGAGACACCAGCGACGAAAACGATGCCCTCGATACCTTCACGAAGAACAGTGATAAAGGGCAACACAAACATGGCGTACTTCTCAAAGAGATTGACCAACCACGCTCGTTTTCCTTGCGTTGTTACTGGTGTCTCAATCGCCTTTGCCAACTTCGCCCTCCATTTATCCTCCATCTTACCCACACGCAACAACGCACCGCCCATGATGGTGATGATGACAGCCGAAATGAGCGAAAACACTCCTTCGTAGTAATACTCATGATCAGCCCAAGTATCGTTACCAAGAATATAAAATATCCCGATAATTACACCAGAGCCGATGAGACATAACGCAAGACCCAAAGCCGTTCCAAGCCAGACCTAAAGAATTCAGTCATTGTACTATAAATTGACTCAGTTGAATGTGTACCTGTGTGCGCAAGGTTTTATAAATGCCAGCATCGCGCTGAGATCCATCGAGCGTCTGTTTCAGAAAGGCTAGCAGGACTGAGACGATGATAGCAGTCTCGAGGGTCTCACGGAAGACGACGACGAACACGGGCACGGAGAATAAATCGAGCATTTTTGGTGATGTTTTTGACGATGAAGGATCAGAAAGATCAGATAACAGAATTTCCGATAACCGCTTGCCAAGCTTGTCTCTGCCTCGGCCGGGTTTGAGACTAAAGGGTCACACGATGTCCACAATTGATCGTATGACCGTCGAATCAAAGCAGGCTAAGAAAATTCTGTCCAAAGAGAAGCCCTAAATCTTAAATAACCGCGCATAACATGACATTTTTCTCTTGCGTCCGACGTCGGATTATCTGATTGATAAGATCCACTTTCCCCCAATCACTCCTCCAACAACCATCCAGGTCCCTCGTCATCATGAGGATCTTGCAGTTGTCTTTGTTGCCGGCGGCTTTAGCTGCGACGGTGTCTTATGACTTTTCTATCGATTGGGTTCGTGCGAATCCAGATGGTGCGTTTGAGAGGCCCACGATAGGGATTAATGGGGCGTGGCCGATACCGAGGATTGAGGCGAGTGTTGGGGATACGGTTTTGATTAATGTGAGGAATAATCTGGGGAATCAGTCGACGAGTTTGCATTTTCATGGGCTTTTTATGAATGGTTCGAATCATATGGATGGGCCGTCGCAGGTTACGCAGTGTCCTATTCAGCCTGGGGAGTCGTTTCTCTACAACTTTACGGTATGTCTCTTATCTCTGTACTGAGGGTATACTGACTTTGAAGATTACTCAACCGGGCACATATTGGTATCACTCACATACTGAGAGTCAATATCCAGATGGTCTTCGAGGGCCTCTCATTATTCACGATGCAAAGTCACCTTTCAAAGGAAAATACGATGAAGAACTTGTCATGACCATCTCAGATTGGTATCACGATCAAATGCAGACGTTGATACCTGAGTTTATGAGGAAAGGAAATCCAACTGGTGCAGAGCCTGTGCCTCAAGCAGCTCTCATGAATGAAACTCAAGATCTCAAGGTACCTGTTCAAACAGGCAAGACGTACTTTTTGAGATTGGCGAATATCGGTGCTTTTGCAGGACAGTATTTCTGGATTGAGGGTCATAACTTGACGATTGTTGAAGTTGATGGTGCATACACGAAGCCGGCACAAGCGAACATGGTTTATTTGTCTGCTGGTCAACGATGCAGTGTGTTGGTCACAACGAAGGAGGATTCATCTGCCAACTTTCCTATTGTTGCGAGCATGGATACTGTAAGTTTGTCACGCTTTGATTTACACGGCTGACCGTTTAGGATCTCTTTGACGTCCTCCCCCATGATCTCAACTGGAACGTCACAGGATGGCTTGTATACGATGAAGAAAAGCCTCTTCCCAAGCCATCCGTCGTCTACGACTTTGATCCTTACGATGACATGGATCTTGTGCCGTATGATGAAATGGCAATACTTCCTGAGCCCAGCAGAAGTATCGAGTTGGATGTAATCATGGATAACCTTCGAGACGGCGCAAACTATGCCTTCTTCAACAACATCACCTACCGAGCTCCCAAGGTTCCGACACTCTACACTGCGTTGACGAGTGGAAAGCAGGCGACGAATCCTCAGATCTATGGAACGTATACGCATAGCTTTGTATTGGAGAAGGATGAGATTGTGCAGTTGGTGATTAACAACCGAGATGATGGACGGCATCCGTTTCACTTGCATGGTCATCACTTTCAGGTGTTGTATCGAAGTGATGATGACGCTGGTGACTTTAATGGATCGGTGGAGTTTGCGGAGACGCCGATGAGACGAGATACCGTCGTTGTAAACGGAAATGGCAATGTGGTGTTGAGGTTTAAGGCTGATAACCCAGGTATGTCTCTCGATTGAGTGCTGAACCAAGCTAATCGTCAGGTGTCTGGCTTTTCCACTGCCATATCGAATGGCACGTCACGTCCGGATTGATCGCGACATTCGTTGAAGATCCCCTCGCCCTACAAGCTTCATTAACTCTCCCCAAGAACCACCTCGACGCATGCAAAGCCGGTAACATTCCCACCGCCGGCAACGCAGCAGGAAACACAGATCTCCTCGATCTCACGGGCGAAAACGTCCCTCCACCACGTCTTCCAGAAGGGTATGTCCCCCGATCTCTCACACGACATCACTAACAGTCACAGCTTCACTCTCAAAGGCATTCTCGCATTCGCATTCAGTACATTCATGGGTATTTTCGGTATATACACAGTTGCATCCTACGGGATGAAGAAGGACAAAAAGACACCCGAGACAGCACCGCTCCTCGCAGAAGAAGAGCCGCAACATTAGATTAGACAATAGATCGCTACCAACGCCTCACACTCACCCCCGTGATAACTCATTTCTGCTTAGGAGGAGCAGGTGGATACTTTGACACCTCCCTCAGATGATCTGGCGTGCCGAGTGCTTCCATTTGTCCACCGCGCTCCTTAAATGCGACTTTGCGACCGCAATTCTTGCAGAAATGGCTAATGTTTGGCGCGCAATGACATGCGTACGGGAAAATAACACCAAAAAGAGTCGTGAAGAAAAGAGCGGTTGCGTAAATACTACGTCTCATTAGATACCTCAACTTCAATCAATTGGGGAGTAACGTACTGTGTCATTGAAGAAGCAGACTTCTTAACCTTTGTCTCCGCGCGACGCTGACAAAACGGACAATCCATCATATCAGCCTGATCAGCCAGCAAATGCAACGGCGTAACAGTTTCTCCAGGAGGAACCTGCTGCGCTGGAACGACCATGGACGGATGTCCTGGGTACTGCTGCTGCGCAAGAGCAGGATGCTGCAAGATCGGCGGCGATTGTGTACCATCCCAGTTCAATGTACTTTCCGGCGCGGGAGAAACAGTCGAGACGGGACGGTATTCGCTTGCGGGGGGAGGACTCATTTGCGCTGGGCTCGTTTGATCGGTAACGACTTCGGGGAGGTTTTCGTCGTCGACTTTTGGTTGTCTTTTGTACTGTCAGCATCGCGTGAAAGCTAGTGGAGGGGGTAGCGGGCGTACTCAATTGCGATTTTCTCGTCGCGGGGGGAAACAGCGTTTGCTGTGTATTTTGGAGGCGAGATCACATCCGCGTTTGTTGTTTCTGGAGATACGGTCGACATTTTGACGGGCAGTGAATGAGGCTGTGAAGAATTGAGGCAGTAAAAAAGTCTAAGATGAGATTTTGGATTGGAATGAATTAAAAAGATGAGACAGCTCGCATTCAAAGAGTCCGAGGGAAGATTAAACAAAATAGGTAAGCTAGGGAGACCCTTGTTCTTAGCTTGATCCTTTCGAGGCGCTTTCGTGTCAGCTGCTGATCCTCACCGCTTTGATCGTTAAATGACCGAAAAACATTTGATTAGCTCTGATCTTCTGTTACAGCTTCCATTTTCGCTACTTCATGATCAGCAGCGATTCGTGGCTTTGAGCAGAGAATTGGGAATCTTGCACCGAGAGTGCCAAGTTTTGGAGACATCGCGAACTGAAAAGGCCTGGCCCGCCGCTGGATTGGCGATTGGTGGTTTGCTACAGGGTTGTAGGAGGCTTAGTGCTTATCTTGCAGGGATGATCACTGAGCTAGCGGAATCCCGTATCCCGTCGGATGTTATCGATAAGCTGGGTTCTTAATTGACTTGAATAAACGAAACGTTGATGTTGAGCTGAGTTCATTGTATCGATCTCGAACATACTCGACCGCTTCGGATCACAGAAATATCGCCATGATAGTTATTCACTCTGCAGATTAGTAAACATTCTGGTTTACGAACTCGTTGGAATCAACGTCGGCTGCCTTGGGACTCTTGCATGTGACTTTCAGCTTCAAGGCCTTCTCGATCAATAGCGTCCATCGGTTGTCACATGGATGCTATTATTGGGACAGTTTCAGCCTCTTGTGTAACGCACTGGAGAAGCCTGGCCAAAGAAAGTCAAGGACAGTCATGCAGTTGGACGCATGCTTCTTAAGAATGTGACTCTCTGGGGGTTGAGAACCTCCGGGTGGAAAGAATAAGCACCGCAAAGAGCAATCAAGTTTGCGAGAAGCTTTCACAAGTATTATTGTCTCTCAGACTCAATTTCTACGGACCAGTACTTCAATGGAGAGTTAAATACAAAAGGCCCCCAACTGGGCTCAGGATTCGGGTTTCTTCAAGGTTCTCATTATCTCAGATATTTGCATCATGCATGAAACTAGGCGACTGGAGTTGAAAAGCCTCATCTCAGCAACTGGATCGCGGGTATCTGGAAATGCTTCACTCCAAAATTCCGCTGGTGTTGGAGAGTCACTTCGACATTCTTCGCCGTCCTGGAGCCGGAGAGTGGGCTTAGCTGTGCTCCTTCTTCTCATCCCTATCTCATATTCAGGTAAGTTACACAAGTCAGAGAAGCACAGACGCTCACCAAGCAATAGTAATCCTTGCCATGATGGCTTACTTGCACGGAAAGAAACAGAGCTCGTTCGGCGACACGGTACTAGAAGTTCTAAGCGTTGCTTCTACCTTGTGGCCAATTTTGTTCGCTGCTGTTCTGGGACCATTACTCAAATCTATTGCACTCTTCCGTGCTGAAAGAGAATCGAGGCTAGGATCCCTAGAGTTCCTCTTGACCAGTCAGACCACAGCTTCTGCTCTGAAGAACATCCTCACGATGGGATGGATTGGTAGTTGGGCCATTGGGGTCATTGCGATATGGTCCCTGAGTCCTTTAGGAGGTCAAGCCGCACTCCGCTCATTGGGTCTTCAGAAAAATCCTATTTCCACAAAGACGCCAGCAACATACTACCTTGGGAATAACAGAAGTCAGGTCTTCCAGTACTACCGAGCTGGGGCGAGTGTCTTCCTCGGAGCGTCAGCTGGAGCATCCATTATTTCAGATATGAGAACTATTCTTTCAACTTCGTTTTCGACTCAGGATATCCTGGTTTCACACGCCAACATGAGTAGCCCACACTACAATGAGACCATCACTGACCTTGGGGGTAAGTGGGCAGCATCTCGCAGTGGGCGCAGAGATCTATGGCGAAATGTCCGAATCCCCTTTCTGGAACTCCTACCAGGATACGACAGTGACGACCCTCATGCTTGGGTATCTGTCCCTGAAGATGAAATCGTCCCTTATGCCTCACTGATTGGGCTTCCGATCAGAGGTGGCTCATTTGAAAGACCGGGGAACTCAAGCATAACAGTTCATTTCCATTATCAGACTCTTTCTTGCGGCAATGCCTTCAATGGAAGCGAATGGGTCAGAAACGGTTCCACGGCATTATGGTATCACAAAACCACGTCAAGCGTTCCTTTAAGGTACCAATATCTGGGTGTAGCGGCACCTAATATGGGATACCCCAATATCTGGTTCGACTTCCCAAACACCTCCACGCTCACGGAACACTTCTCAGCAACATTCGACATGGAACCACGCTCAAAGTTGCAACTTGTGATGGGAGGCATATGCACTGACGATGCAGATCAAAATACGGAAATGCTCAGACTTTGCGACATTAGTACTTCGTATATCGACATGCAGATCGGTTGTAGTAGAGCTACGATCGATGCTGACCTCGTATGCCAGGCCAAGCAGGCCAGGCACACGCCATCGTATCCGGTTAAGGGAAACTTGACAGCACTTTCGAGCTGGAGGTTAGCACCGGGAATTCTGCAAGAGCTGCCATTCACAGGCGCAAGTCATCATGTCGCGGAGCCGAGCATCCTTGAGATGTATCTGAGAGACCCCCTTGGAGTCTTCCAGCGCATTCTCGGAGGATACATGGATGACCCGAAGACTACGAACATACTGGGATGTTTCACTTCTCTTCCCCCGGAGATCATTGAACGGAGACTTGCAACTGTCCTCAATACGATCACCATGTCGACTTATGAAATGAATGTGTTGACTGGCGGCAAGGGATTGTCACTCGATGGCGAACCAGTGCTCTGGCAGAATACCACTGCGGCATGGTCAGAGTTTGACAGTGATATATACAAGCTGAATAAGCCATGGTACATCACGACGATACTATCGACCGTAGTATTGATGATTTGCGCCGTTGCCAATATAGTCGTTCGCCAACGCATCAGAGCCCCCGATTTCCTCGATAGTGTTGCTGGGTTGACGAGAGATTCTCCATTCGTAGATGTCTCTCAAGACGGAAGTGGAAAGAGTGGTTCTGACAGACTTGAAATGATCAAAGATGTCAAGGTTCGGGTTTGCGATGTGTATCCAGAGCGAGAGATTGGGAAGATTGCTTTGACGACGGAACTAAACGGCCCAAAGCTGAGATGGGAACGGATCTATGCTTAGTTTCACGTATGACTGAATTTACAATATTCTCATTTTTAATCTTGGAATATCTTGTTGATTGGAAGCCGAGTTTAGGAATCAAGGCTGCCTCGATTGTCGATGATGCTGAAGGCTTTCTAAAACATAGAGGCATGCTGTTTACAGGTAAGACGTAGGTCCAAGAGCTCATAATCACCACACAGAGCCTAGAAACATAGAAGAGATGGCAAACGATTTGACCCCCTCACTAAACTGACATTGCGCATCATTGACAAGCAAACCATGGGCAGTATGTCCACAACCAAAGTTCCTGGCTAAAGCAAAACGATCAGTGAGACATGCATGCGACCCGCTCCATCCGCCTGTCAATTTTCCCGGAAAAAGCTACCGACAGCTTCAGGTCGCTGGAACCTTTTGCTTATTGGAGCCCGCTCGAATGTGCGACATACATTGCATTCACAGCATGTCCGTTGCTCCAGAAGAGGCAGCTCAGTCGTAACCGAGCCTTGGTGAGTGCGACAAGAGAGAAGAGATAAGGGGAGTAGCCCAATGGCATTGCTTCTAGATGGACTTCACATGAAGAGGCGGAAGCACTCACTGCAACTCAAGTCAACTCTGGTCTTGACCCTACCCCCGTAGACCAGCTGCAGGTTTTGACCTTGATGAGAAAACAACTACCACCCAATCACCTCAAGATCAGTAGATGCAAAATACTTTCAGCTCCTATTGACCGAGGAGGGGCTTCGACGCACGAACGCGGGGTTGTGAGACATGATAGACTTGCCGAAGGGGAATTGACGAATAATTTGGCAGCACATCATCGTGTTGCGCAAGCAATTGCTTCTGATGTTGCCAGGAGAGGGGCAAAGGACCGATTAAAGTCTGTAGATGGAGAGGAAAGGGGAATGAGTGAGCAGACACTGTTGGCGTTGAGAGAGCTGACTAGAAGATGAGAGCAGACCTGACGTGTATAAAACTCGGCCCTCATATCTACAAACAACCAGACTCATCTTCATCAACCACTTCACCTCAACACCTTACTCAAGAAATTACCATCATGCCTTCTGGTCTGCCCACTGCCCCTGATACTGAGATCGGCTTCCAGCCACCTCCTCCCTCCAAGGGTCCCCTCGACAAGATCCGCAAAGGTCTTGTCGGAATCATTCCCTTGCCCGAACTTGGCGAGAAACCAGTCATCTACAATCCCGTCATCATCGTTCTCACAGGCTACCTTGAGACCGTCAAGCCAGGTGCTCTTGATGAAGCTGTTCACTCTGCCTACCAGCAGATCCCGCAGTTCATGGACAAGCTGAACATCAGTGATGCCCGATCGTTCCTAGACTTTGCCAACGATCTGCTTAAATGGGTTCCTCATGAGAACTACGAGGGAAAGGATATCTATGATATTCTTTGCATGTTCTACTTCATCATCGATCAGCCTCCTCTGGCGAACCTTCAGACTTCCATCTCGCCTGATCAGGTCGGTCAACCGCTTACCTGGCTCTCCTCATGGATAGTCGTCTACGCGCAGCTTATTGGGCTGTTCATGGACTCCCCAGCCTCGCTCACGAAAGAGTCTCTTGAGAGTTTCAGTCAAAAGAACTCCCCCAAGTACAACTATGACGAAGCTTTGATCCCAGAAGGTGGTTTCCGCACCTTCAATCAGTTCTTCTCTCGTCATCTCAAGCCAGGCATGCGACCTATTGCAGAGCCAGAGAATGACCGTGTCATTGTTTACCCAGCCGATTGCACGTATGACAATTCGGTTGCCAACCAGAACATTGTCAACATTGAGTCTGATGGAGTGATTATGATCAAGAACCTTCCCTGGACTATCTCCTCGCTCCTTCAGGGAAGTGAGTACGCGGATGAGTTCCATGGTGGTGTCTGGATGCATGCCTTCCTCAACACTTTCAACTATCACCGTCAACATGCTCCCGTTGCTGGTGAGGTGCTTGAGGCTAAGAACATCCAGGGTGCAGCGTACATGGAGGTTAACTCCAAGTGTGAGCCCATGCGTGTTATGTGCGGCCCAGACGCTCCCGACACTCCGGGGTATCAGTTCTTGCAGACCCGCGGCATGATCATCATCGACAACCCCGTTCTGGGCAAGGTTGCTGTGCTTCCTATTGGTATGGCACAAGTGTCATCCGTCAAGATAACCATTCAGAAGGGTGATAGAGTGGAGAAGGGACAAGAGATTTCGTACTTCCAGTTCGGAGGTTCGGATGTCATTTGCGTGTTCCAGCCCAAGGCGGGGCTGAGGGTTGAGGACTTTGTTGCTTCGTCTAACAACACGTACTCCAAGTATGGTACTATCTTGGCAAGAGCTCCTCAAAAGTAAACAGAGGTTTCTACCGTGCAGTTAGGATGCTCTTACGATTAGCGTCATAACTATGTAGCCCAATAAACGAAACTGACATTGGCCTTCCTGTAATCGTGTGATACTGGCACTACCGGAAATGAGGCCTGCTCTTCTGAGACATACATCAGTTATGGCCTATTAAAGCCCAATGGCAGAGTTTAATCAACCCATCAACAAGTTTTGACTGCAGATCTGGCTCCGTATCTTCTAAGAGGCTGTACTCTTGTGGAGCAGTTCATGGGTATCGAGCAGATAGGTATTACAGACAGTGTCACTCATGATCATAAATCCTGACATTAACTATATGGGAGAAGCTCAAATACGGCTTAATCAAATGATATTTAATTTATTTTTGATACCTTAGTAAATTGAGATAGTTCTTTTAGCACGCTGTTGAGCACCTTGTCGGGATTTCTCGTCCCTATGCCAATGTCTCCGCACCCCCGCACTATGTAGCTTGCAAGACCTGAATCATCTCGAAAAGGAAACTCGTGCGTCCCAGACCGACTGTTTCTGTGATCCTTTCCTGAAAAGAGCTCTTGTGGCTAGCTGAAGACCACTAGTCTCCTGCAACTGAGTGGGTTGTCTTGGATGACGAATTCAACAGATGTGATAGGCAGTTTGGCCGTGTATCAACTGATATATCAAAATGTTGAGGTCAAAGCGTGAGGTCCCGAACAATTATTTATGCAGAGAAGTTCCTTTACCGAGAAACAACAAGTTTCCTCGTCAATTCAATCCTGAGTCTCATCATCACTTCTTTACGATGACCGATCCGTCCCACTTCGCTGATCCCTTTTGGGAACCCTAGGATCAGATCCCTGTTGAACTCGAGACTCAACCCCAAATCAGCCCCTTCAAACCCGCCCATCTTCTACACTCAATCTCGTCTTCCTGGAAGACTACCCCAGTCGGAATAGACTTTGCCGTGGGAGGTCTTGGTACCATTGCCGCCAAAGCTGATTCCCCCAAAGAAAGCGTCACATTTACCATTCGCCCCGAAAAGCGAAAGGAACAGCCAACCCTGAAGCTTGAGATCACCAAGACTGATTGTATTCTGTCAAAGAAGGATAAAGATGCTGATAAGTTTGTCGCGTATAAGGAAAAGCTCACGGTTGAACCTGGTGAGGAGAGGAGCAAGTTTTACGACGTTGTCGTGTTTCCGAAGGGAAAAAGATCAGCTTTGCTTGACACGTTGACTGAGAAGGCGACTTATTGGATCTCCGTTGACAGAAGCAACGCTCGCATTCGGTATGGCCAATCTCTGATCAACAATTCCATGACTTTCATGGAGATTCAGTTTGAGAAAGAGGAAGAGAAAGCCGCCTGGATGGATCACCTTGTGTCCACTGAAGTCGAGCAAGATGGTTCTCCGATCTCCAACGAAGACATCAAATACAAGCCGCAGCCTGTCACTGTTGATCTCCCGCCTGTCGTTATCCCCGAGTCGGAGATGACGCTCGAAATACTGGAGGACATGACAGCCATGACGTTTGCAAACCTGCCTAAGGCTTGTCAGAAGCTGTACCATAACATTTCCGGGGCCAAGATTACAGCCAGACCGGAGAAATTTAAGGATCTGCCTGAAGCTATTGATGAGAGCTGCAGGGATGAGAATAAGTATTGCGGTGACATCCTTAAGAGAAAAAACACTTTTGGAGATAAACTGGAGACCTACCTTCGCATCACGGTTGGCGATAATCTGGTATGTTCCCGATTCTTGACGTCGATTGCAACTAACACCAGCAGGCCGATTCACCCGGCATTCCCTACGTAATGGAGATCTGGCCCCCAGGTCACAAGTCACCCATCCATCAGCATGGCGACGCTTCAGCAGTCATCAGAGTCCTCTACGGAAAGATTCAAGTCTCTTGGTTTGACAAAGTCGAAGAGGGAAGTCCATCACAACTGATTGGCAACCCGATCGTTCTTGAAGAAGGCAAAGTCACTTGGTTGGGCAAAGATCAATATCAAGTTCATCAGCTTGAGAACACCTCGGACAAAGTTTGTATCACTCTTCAGTGCTATCAGTTTGACGATGATGACAAGGTTCATGATGAGGCGTTTTATTGGAAGGATGAGGAGGGGCATAGGAGGAAGTTTATTCCAAACAGTGATAGTGCTTATGGACTGTTTGTGCAGAAAGTCAAGGATGAGTGGAAGAAATCACACCCAGCTTAGAATTCAGAAGTATAACCGTGTTTGCTATATGCGCTACCGTACAGTATCCGCTCTCCCTGCTCTACGAAAATAGGCCAATGCCTGCCATCACGACGACCCCCCTGTTCCTGTTCACTGAATGATTCTGTTGCGGAAACTCTGAAACGAATCTTCTGGGGTATCGCCGTTGCCCGGAGTCGTGACATGTTGCAGAGCAGCCGTATGGCAAGCGAGTAGGGTGCTGGTCTCAGTGGAAGCCAAACTGTTGAGTGTAAAGTTCTTCTTGTCCGTTTCCCTTGCGTTCCAAGTCAGAGTCAGGTCAAAGCGGGCATAGATACGATATCTGTCCCCCTCAACCTTCTTCAAGAGATAGTCGGAGAAGTAGGCGCGAGAGATTCCCTGACCATCTCCCAGCTCAGTCTTCATATTGACCAGACCATCCGGACAGTCTTTGTATAGAGCTTTCTCTCTCACACTTGTCGGGGTTTTTCCCATCAGAACGCTCGGAGGGTCCAGGACTGCTGTTATCTTGTGGGCGTCCGAGTGCGCGTATTCATACGTGTCAGCGAAGAAGCCCTTGGTGAGGCCAGAGTCAACTCCCCAGCAGGTGTTCCAGTTTGATGCTCCAGCGCCACTGGCGAAGTCTGTGACCTCTCCCGTAGCGTCTACCAGCTGGTATGCAGGAGTCGATGCTTTGTTGACCAAGTTACCGGTTTTGGCAGCATTATTAACGACGAGCTGTCGAGTGATGAATTGGAGCCAGTAGAAGTCATTGTACTTTGCATCGTCGTGGAGGACTAGGGCGAAGCCACCAAAGTCTTTAGAAGTCGTCTTAATCTTGCTAGCCAAGACCGCAGTGCCTGTTCCATCAATACCAGTCAGTCGAGCATTAATTGCATTTTCTGCTGGAAGTGGACTTGAGACATTCTGAGCGACAAGTTCCGCGAGCTTGGCTCCATAAATCTCTGTCTGATCAATACCCGTGTGCCGGGCCATGGCTGTTTCTTGATTGTATGTAGGAGTGAGTTGGTTGGCAAGTGGGCTTCTTGAATGCGCGTGTTGAAAATCGACTGCGTTGGTTTCGGCAAGACAAGTGAAGTCTCTATAGCCGGGCCTCTATTTAACCTTCCTTGAATGAGAACTGAAGGCATGTGATGATATGCAGTCACATTTCTTCAGCTATGCAGCTTCACCGCCACCATTCAATAGCTGTCAGAGCTGAAAGCTGAGTAACCAATAATCAACTTAAAACTTGATAAAATGCCACTCTGGGGCTTACTTCAGCGGGGGAAACGAATCACGAGAGCCTTCTGATGGCCTAAAAAGACCAATGCCTGATCACATTCCTAAGAACATTTACCTAAGCGGCGTTCCGAATATGATGATGAATTTGAGTTGTCATTCGACTCTCCCAAAGTCCGCTGGATTGTATAAACCTCCCCGCGTGATCTCTTCGATGAAAGTGAGGAGAGTAAGCGGTAACATGGGAAGGCTGTGAGATTCAGTCCTGCTGATTTCTTTCATCCTGGTGGTTGGGCAAAGGGTCGAGATAGTACTCTGGACATGCCGAAACAGGTCCATTCTTTTGCCATGGTCGAGAGCGCATATCACTCGTGCACAAAAGAGTTCTAATGCTTGGGCTGAGCACATTGGCATCAGGACTACGTTTGAAGCTTTTTCGATAGGATAGTCACTCAATTAGAATGCATTGTACTCACTGAAGCTAGAGGCTCAAGCCTTGGCCTGGACAAAAGCTGTGTTTGTTAGTGACCCTGTCAGCCTCTGGAACTCAGTAGCGGCGGCGGGTTTCAATAAGCCGAAGCCAGCGTATCATCAATTCGTTGAACTTGTCTGCTCACAGAGGGTATTTCAATAGAGACAGAACCACTACCAAAAGTCAATGGCAAAAGATGAAACCTGGGCTTTAGGTCGCAGTGGCGGATTCAAGAGTTACAATGAGAAGGTCACTGACAATAACAAAGTCTCAAGATACCTTCAAAGCTACAAAAACAAAAGCAAGAAGACACAGATATTCTCAGACCTTTCCACATTGGGCATCTTGGTCTGTCTCATGCTTTGTGATTCTTGACTACGTAGAACGAGCGGACTTGGCATGTACAGATCTTCCTATTGCTTCGCAGGCTCATAAGCGGAGGAATCAACTGTATAAGTCTTTGTCAAATTAATCTTGCTTGTTGTCTTTAGTGGTTGGGTGATCAAGTTGAATTCTGCGATCTGGCATGAAGCAGCGTCAAAGATGACGCAAAACGAGACTAAAAGGTGCCTCAAAACGTGGTCATTCGTGGCCCCAATCGTCATCAAGAGGACGTACATGACAAAACCTGACACCAATCATCCGTTTCGGACCTCGGCTGTGCATGAAATAAATTTCAAGTTCTAAAACACTTGTTAGGTTCGCATGCTTGTGGTGCGACCGGAACCGTAAGTCGGCAGTTGTAAATCAGGTAGCGTCCACAGCCGTGGCAGGCTGATATTGGGGGCTTGTGATACAACATTGCGCCCTGTTCCATTCAGCATACCTTAAACATTTCTGCTTGTGACATGTACATGGTATACCTCCCAGAATCTTACTTCGGCTCTTCCATGGCCTTAAGTTGTTAATTGGAGGAAGCACCTTTTGGCACGGGTTGAAAGCTGGCACATTGTCTCAAAACATTCCCGTTCATTGGCGGGTAAATGCATGACTAGTTCAGATTATGCGCCATGTCTTGGTAGAAGACCGTTGATTGGCTGTTTCAAAGCCACAAAACCGCTGTTACAAAACTTTCATACGACATCAAATCAGGCTGCCGGTTAGGGTATAATTACAGCTCACCGTTCCCTCAAGTGAAATTTGGGTGTCAATAGTGAAGGACCCCCCCCAATTTCCTTCCTTTCGATCCCAAGTTTCATTATAGTTCTCACAGCAGAGACTCGTACAGTCTGTTTATTTTTGTTGCATCTGCCTAAAAGAACATTATTATATTTATTTCAGGATAACCACAATGTCCACTATGACAACACAAAAACCTCACAAGTTGCTATTGGGGCGCTTCCCTGGGCACGTAGCCCTACCGAGCATCATTGGGATGAAACGGAGTAGAGCGGGTCGCTTGATATCTGCTCCTGGACAACATTGTAGAAGCCCAGGATGCCATCAAGTTGTATCTCTTCCATTGAGGAGGGAACATTGCTCAAGTGATGAGGACGATGAAACCACTAGCGGGGACGAAGGGATCACCGCTGAACGCAACAGGCTTCTCGGTACCCAGTTGTCTCTAGCACAGACAAAAGATTTGCAACAGCTCTTGAGAGACAAGTTCGCCTCCTGGAGCGATGGGGTAGAATACACTGTGCCACAAGAAGTCAATTCTCCTCCACGAAAGCGGTTCAAGGCATTACAGGGGGGGACAGGTCTTCCACGAGCCGAGGAAGAGGAGGACAGCGAAGAAGAATTCGTTGTGATCTCTGGCCCAGAACGCAAAAGGGCTTTCTTTCATCTTTCTTGCCCTTTCTACATCAATGCGCCTGAGAAATGTCAACAATGTCTCGTCAAAAATGACTTCGACTCCATCGAGACATTGATCGGTCATCTCTTGCGGCATCATAACAGGCCACTATATTGTCCTACATGCCGAAAGACCTTCGAAACACTGATTGATCGCGATGATCATGCCTTGGAGAATAGTTGCAAGATGAACAATCAAGAAAAGCTGGAGGGGCTCACCGAAAGTCAAAAAGCCAAGCTGATCAAGAAGGATCGGTATTATCTAGGCGAAGTAAGACGATGGCGTTGCATTTGGTCCACAGTCTTCCCAGATTCGGAACAGCCTCGATCCCCATACCTAGAGGATGGCAATGGGCTAAAAGCCTCTATGGTAAGGGACTTCTGGGCTGCCGGCGGCCAAAGAGTTGTCTGTGACTTTCTCACCATGAAGGACATATCTACTGATGAGAACAGCGCAATATACAAGACCATTTGTCACGCTGCATTAGAGAGCTTGATGGATTGGGTTTTAAAACATAATAGTTGCTCAAGTTCTCTGACTTCTGATGGGTAAATCTGTATGAAAGGATGCGGCAGGGTTAGGGGAGATCGGTGTCATGCATTCAACTTGTCACGTTGTGAACTTTTCTGTATACTCATTGTAGAGCTTGCTAGATTTTCTTTTATATTGGTTTTCCTTCTCATATGAATCTCGTATAGTGCTTATAGTGTTTGTCATTCCGCAGCAAGATTCTGTCACCTTGATCAGCTCTCCATTCACATAGTGGCATAGCTCAGGCGGATCCAGAGCTTCTAACTTCACACGCCGGTATAATGTTTCAGTTGTGATCCAGATGTGTTATGTGCAGCTGAGAATTCAAAACAGTATGGAGAACTTGATAACTAACCTGAGATGTGGGTATGCACTCGGGGGGGGG
>LBNR01000007.1:88027-160702 GCA_001262555.1 Fusarium nygamai
GGGGTAGCGACCCTCAACGGGTTTGGCTTACACTGAAATTCGCGGGCGATCCACCGATTTGGGGTCGTGTTTTATTTTCCTTCCAGCTTAACCCATCAGTTATGGTCGGGGAAACTCCTAGTATGTGCCGTCTCTAGGCCTTGCTGGTCAAATTTGGTTATGTTCTCAATCTTGCACCAAGATCTTGCATAACACTAGTGCTTTTCAAATAACATACACCTAGATTCACTTTTATATTCTCCAAGGGCGTTAGCCTGAGGACTTTCTAAAAATATATAGAATAGTTGTTCTATCAACTTATTTCAACCATTTCACTGCCTATTCAGGGTCAGCACTGCTCTTCTCTGCTACCTGTCTATATTACTTTTATATGTAATTCCACAAACTCACAAATCATGAAATATATTCAAAAGCGAGGCAATATACTTCTGAGAAGCTTGTATCACTTTCTATAACCTTATATCTGGTAAGCATAAGAAACTTCACATATGCTAATAAGTCCTAAATAAACCGATTTCTATATAGATACAGTCTAAAGGTGGGCTTAATATCTGTATATTTGATTCTTATGAGTTGCCCAGTTGAAGTTCAAACGCCAAGTAGCTGAGCTCATTTGTATATAGAAGGTAGCCCAAAGCCAATTTCCTGATCCCCTGCATAGTTTTCACGGTAGTTGTTCCGGAGTTCCAAGCAATTTTGCCGGGCTTCAATTTCCACCTTTGCCATAGGGATCACATTCTGAATCCGTCATGCCCCTAAAGTTGATCGGTTCCAGATATGCTGAGGAGGTAGTAGGGGGGTATGCGTAGGGTATGTCCTGTGACTCAAAGACTCCCCCAACTGATCGGAGAGCGTCAGAATTCTCAACATCGAATGTTGACGTTCGAGAATCTCTGGTAAGAGAGGTTGAAGTTGAGATAGGGGTGTAGTAGGATAAATGAGATTGATAGGTATTTTGAAAAGGATCATCGGAATTCCCAACCTCAAGGATTGGCGTTGGAGAACACCTGGTAACAGAAGCCGAAGCTGAGATAGGGTTATAAATGGACAAATGAGGCATATAGTGAGGAACGCCGAAAGGATCCTCAACGTCCCCCTCAACACCGAATATGGGCGTTGAAGGATGTCTCGTGAAAGAAGCTGAAGGTGAGATATCGGTGTATCTAGACATCTCAGGCATATAATAGGGAGTTTGGGAAGGATTTACAGAGCCCTGGTGACAAATGCATAGTTCTTTTGTCGTCATTTTCACCGCGGGTTCTTGGGTGCCGGCAATCTGTTTGTCCGCATTCGCCCCAGCAGGCTTGTCTTCGAATCGCTTATCAACAGAGTCGAGAAGATCCGGCAGTAATGATAACAGCTGATCTGAACTGACCGGCATACCTCGTGTCAGGATATGTTTGTCCAAAATCTGGCCACCGTCTTTACTCCAGATATCACGAATTATGCTCGTCATCTCCTTCACTACACCGTCCAACAGCGGCTTCGGTGTGATATCCGACTCCCCAAACAGAAGCACGTAAATGTCATGCCACTGATCCGTGGACGACATGCGTCTATCGGAACGACGCTTCAGAGCGTCCAGAACTTTAGGAGGAATGATATCGAGGTCCTCTGTGTTACCTTGTGCACAATTTGCTTCCGTGTTATGATCCCCTGACAGTGTTGAAAAGGCATGACCCTCCTGGCATCCCGAGCCATCTGGATCCGGGTTTGCGGCATGACGCCTTTTCAGATGTTGTTTGACGATTGGTATAGAGACCAGCCTGACATTCATGCACTCAAGGAAACGCAATGGGTCCTTTCTGTAAAACGGACACGCAAACTTCTCTTCTTTCTTGTCATCACCGCTGCCATCATCGCCATCCGGTTCCTCAAGATCATTGTGACTTTTTGCCCGGCGGCTCTTCTTATGAGGTACGCTGCTACTCTCGGCAGGTCTTTTTGTCGACTTTCCCGAAGCTTGAGCCCCTGAAGGCGATTTCTGCTTAGGTTCCTTTTTCTCTTGCTGTGGCGTGTGATTTGCGTCAGAGCAGAGTTGAGCACCCTTTGAATCATTTCCAAAGGTATTCAGTCTTAATCCATGGCCGGGTGAATGATTTGATACCCAATAGCTCGCCTCTGCCGAGGAAAGCAAGTTGTTTGGTAGGGAAGCACGTCGAGAGCTTGTTTCCCCTAGAGATATGAGTCTCCTTATCTGTCTCTCAGAACAGTCATCCTTCTCATCCTCTAGAAATTTTACTTGATTCTCTTGATGTTATCAGCGTCTATTTCGAGAGATTTTCTCTGCACAAGGGGCCTTACTTACTAGGGGCAAGTGGTCTTGGTTTAACATCCTTGCTCGTGCGATATTCAAGTGCTCGTGTACTGAAGCTAGATTGCCCTTTCTCCTTCCGTTTTGTTACATGATGTGTCGAAGGCCGGCCATGTCTATGTCCGGTCTTCTCTGTTTGCTTCGAATGCCTGTCAATCAGACCTACGGACTTCACAGTCTCGATATGGCCCCCGTCCAAATTGATGTATCCATTCTTATGAGAACACGGTGCAACCGAGTCTGCAACATCAGGATAGTATCGTAGCACCATATCCTACATCTCATAGAGTCAGTATCGTGGGTTTTCTATTTGGCCAGCCAGAGGATCGGATAGTGTGCATCGCCTGATCTCGCGAAGAGACTACGGCTATATTTCCAGTGGTCACGAATTGCAAGGGGATGTAACGGACATTGATTTCAATTTGAGCTCCTTGATACAGGCGTAGAAGAATGAGCGCGGTTGCGTTGGTCGAACCCGACGGTGGCCAGGAAAATCATCACAAGGCAGACAAGGCAACTTGGGTCCTGGGGATAGCTAGCTATACCATTCCAACGTTCAGTGGGGGTCTGCCCGCTTAGTGCATGGCTACGTAAGGCAAGGGCCATGCATTGCTGCGCCTGGTACATAGCGGTACAACCAAGCACTAACACAATCAGGACCGATAACAATTAGACACAGTACTATTATTACTATTGCACATTTCTGTGATTATGACCCTTGGGCCACCCACCGTCGTCGCACAGATAGTCATGCTTCCTAAAGCGTCGCACTTTGATAAGCCTTAAAACTTTGCTTTGGGACCCTTTGTTTTGGGGAGGCCTGATTTCGAAGGACTTGGGGGCTGTGGCGGTAAAGATGCTGGTTCTTGTTGGTTCCAGGTTGCAACCCCTGTAAGCAGCCTCTGCTGAATGTCGAGGCCCGAGTCCAACATCCAGTCCTTGATACGGGCATCGTATTGCTCGCCCGAGTATAGTTGCCTCGGTTTCCTGCAGGTACATTCAGTTACTTAGGTTTTAGAGATCAGCGCAGATTGAAGAACCTTTTCGAAGATTGCATGCTGGCAAACATGGTGGATGATCTTGTGTCCATTCTTTAGGATCGAGTTTCAACACCAGAACTTGAACTAGAATTATATACTATAACTCTTCCACAACCGTGTCTCTTCAGCTTCACAAGGGTGATGAGCCATGGCCTTTTTTCACCACTGTGAGCCTGATGAATTAAACATAGGTCAATGAACAATAACCTCTCAAGTCTTGAAGCTCCTGATGTACATGTACCTAACGTTGGCGTACCACTTGTATGTCAAGGCGGATTCGAGAAATGCAGCAACAGACGCAGCTTTACGGTTACGGCACTGTTTATTCTTAGAACAGGTAGGTTTCCCGTGAGCTCCCCCTCCGAGATCTGGCCATCTTTCAGCTTCAGCCAATCACAATCTCCAATTCCTCCAATCAGTTGATAAGCTTCCACAATCGTGGAAAGCTGAGTCGTCTTGGACATTTGGGACCCCAATATTTCCCCGCAACTTCCACATCTGTGGAGGATCGAGTCATGCCTTCAAATTGAGGCCTCCTGCATTCACCACATTCGTGCAGTAAACATCCACAAACCCTGATTTTCTCGAAAATAGCGCCCAAACTTCCACATTCGTGGGACCCAGCCGCCCGGTTACTATGGCTTACCGCCTTTGTTGAAAACTCGGCATCTGATCTACTGAACCTTAATCACTCTGATATCATATATTTTCTTAATTTAAACCCTTCTGGGGCCCGTTGCAGTACGTTGAAACGGGCCAGGGTGCATACGCACATCATATGGATCTGGCTAAATGTAAAGAGTCCGTTGTTTTCTTCACCATGCACACCATTTGATGAGGCTCTGCGGCTGTCTGCCTGCTGTCACGGCCATGTTGATGCCATGCGAACGCCGCACAATCGTGGGCGAGGCAAACACTTAGTGTATAAAACAAAACCTCTAGCCAAACAACGTAGCTCTTGAAAAAACAATTAACCTTTGTTTAACTTCACATTCTCATCAAGTCACAATTGGAATCTTTACACTCTTGAGTAAGGTATCAAAGGGATGAGACGCGGCTTGCTGGAATTGACGTCCTGGTTTCCAAACGCAGCGGCCCGATGCTTTCTGCAATTCTAGTGCCCCGCCGCTGGAGGCTCAACACCAACGACAATGATGCATCGTCCTGCTCAGGCTCGCACAAGCGTTTCACCAAACGCCTCTTTCATTTTCACAGGCACAAACGAAACAAGCCCGAAGTCAAAGACATTGACGCCAAGCAAGCATGTGCTGCCACCCCGCTAAATGGAAACAATGACGACCGATCAATTCACCAAGAGGTCCGAGATAAGACTTGCAACTCCTTGGTCCGCCTGTTCAACTCAAGTTACCCTAGAGCAGACATCTTGTGTCGGGTGGGACTGTGCATTCATCAAAACGGTACATAGCTTGTCCAAACAACTCCGGCTGCGCTGAAACTGTTATTGACTGCAAGTAATTAGTTCGCAGCCCGCACAGGGGCTATCTTGGTACTCTTGGGCCAGCTCTGCTCGGCCCGTTCCTGACAGATCCAGTACCCAAGCTAAGGATTGGCGCTTTTAGCGACGATCATCGAGGGGTCACTAAAGGCGGTCCTAGTCAAAAACGTCCCCCAGGAAGCCCTGGCAAATCTCCAGGAGGCAGCACCGGCAACAAGCAATGCAGGAGAGGCAAAAACTCCGGCAAAGCTCAGAATGGTAGAGGTAGTGATGATAATGGAGAGGAAGACAAACGTCGCAAACGTCGTAAGCGCCGCAAAGAAAAAGATGGACCACGTTTTCCATGGCCTGAGAACTCTGCCGACCGTAAAAACTTTGAGTGTCCATTCTACAAGGCCCAACCAGACCGGTATAGTCCATGCGAAGGACACCGTCATACTTCCATCAGTTATGTTAACCAACATATTGGCCGATGCCATGTATTGAACCATGTTACACTGGCTGAACAGGAGACCGACCAATCTGCGGACGACAATCCGACACTCCCAAGGACGACAACGGACCCGGATAAAATAGTTTACTACTGTTCGAGTTGTCGGATCGAGTTCCATGGTCTTGGCGCTGATGAGAGATGGGATAGCCATAAGATTGCAGGCTGCGAAGCACAAAGCATTGCACAGACAGGAGTTTTGCTACCAGGCGAGTTTAAGAAGATGAAGAGCGCGGTCGCTGCCGTGTCTGGAGATGATGAGAAGTGGGAGAAGATATGGATCACATGTTTCCCGAGAGAGTCTACCCCAGTCCAGTATAATGAGGCAGAAACCACGGATATTGTTGTTGCTCCAATTGATGATGGTGCCCAGCCACGAATGCCGTACCAAGGCCCCGTCAATGAGATTCACCATCCCAACCATGACCCGACACAAGTTTTGGCAGCGTCGTTCCCGGATTATACTGGCACACAGGATCCAAATATGTTCCTCAACCTCTTTACCTGGGATGCGGCAGATAATCTTGGAAGTCTGGGCTGTGCCACAAGCGACATCCCAAATCCTGCACCCACTGGTTTGCGAAGGTCAAGGCCAGGCCGATTTGACCCCGGACTCATGCAACCCCTCACAACGGCGACACAAAACCAGACATTCGCCAGTGGTGATTGGACCACGAACAATTACAGCGGCACGCGTTGACTGTACTGTGCGAACCATATGTATTTTCTTGCATTACATGTTTTTATCGGGATTCAGTTCCCCTTTGTCTTGGGTTTCTGCGTATGAGAGCGAGGAGTGGAGCGGATAAACAAAATGCATGTGGGCGTTGCCGAAAAAAAAAAGAGAACAGGGATCACGATACAGGATTGGGCGAATGAAGCATTCATGTTATCACTAATGACTTATGAGACTTAAACGTTGAGCGATAATAAAATACTGCTGGCAGGAGTAATTATCATGGCAAAAATGAGGCTGCGACAGTGTCTTGACAGGATGTGCGCGCCAATTATAGTGAGAGGATCCCGCAAACCTCCATGAGACCAGCCACTAATCGATGTCCAGGCCAGGGGCTTCCTCAGGCAGAATGACGACAGTCGAAAGCCGGGGTGATTCGGCTGTAGTTTTCTACAGTCGTTTATGCCAGTAATGACATAAATCTGCCATATTAAAGCCAGAATAACTTCTATAGCACTTGATAATTAAAGCTTAAGTCTAGAAAAGTTATATTATATAGATATGAAGTGAAAATAGAAGAAACACAGTCGACGCGTTACAGTCGATTGCAGCATATCGTGATGCGAGATGCGCTTAGATAAAGCAGCATAGCAATAGACTTACATTACATTACGGTCGATTGCGGTTATCTGTTGGCTGAACTGGGGCACAAGATATGATAATGAGTTTAAATGGTAGAAGTTAAAGACGCAAGATCATTATTTAACTATCAGCTTGCGATGTTCCAGCGCCCCGGACTCTCCCTCTGCGTCACCGGTTCTCCTCATAAAACCCTTTCCTGCTCTTCTCGATAATGGTCCCTAGGCTTATTGGGAAACGTAGACATGTACCGCATCAAGTCCCTAGCATCCTTTATATCCGGCGGGTAGGCCTTTCTGTTCTCGAAGCCAACGTCGTCAAGAGTCAGCTCTTCAAGAGCACGTGTAAAATGCGGTTTCATTTCCTTAGACACCAAGTGATCGTAAGGCGCTACATCATGGCAATCATGCAAGAGCTCCGTCCAGTCTGCCAGCTTCTCCTCTTCTTCATACGATACCCGCTGATCAATGAACTCACGGAACAGTGGTGAGCGAGCCTCGTTTGTTATCTCTCCGTATATCTCTGGGGTGAGTTCTGGCTCAAGACGTAGGAAGTCATCTGGTTCGTTACAAACAACCAGTGCTTGAGCGATGAGTTGTTTTAGTTCAGGCATGAGGCGGAATAGCTCCATGTAGGTTGTTGGATCTGCCTGTTGGGGGTACCAGATGATGCGTGGCAGGTCGTCTTTCGAGATTGGCTGATTGTGCTTGAACCATGTGAGGTCGTCGCTCATGATGAATCGCGCATGGACAAACTTTCGGAGCACAGAGAGATGTGGCTGCTCGTAGCACCACCTGGCGAAGAAGGTGTTGTGATAGATGCCACGCACTATGCACTGCATCTCACCATTGATAGTGCGAGGTCTTCGTAGTCGGGCGTAGCGGTCGATGTTTCCGGTAAAAGCAGCCATGAGAATGAGTATGTCTTTGTCAACCGTGGGTAAATGTCGTGGCAATGGGGCATAGAGGAGGCTCAGAGTGTCGCTCGGGATGGGCCTCTCTTCTACGCGCTTTCCATCAGCTCCAAGACACCAGTCCTCGGCGATATCAAATGGCGGAGGGAAAATCTCGTAATGCAGTGGCTGTCTTTTATCCAGTGTCGAACACACGCAGGTATCCCCGTTGAGACAGGCTCCGCCCTTGGGCTTGTCGAATAAACAGCGATTGTAATCGTCCATGACCCGATAGAGGATAGACGCATTCATCATCTGTTCGTAGATATCCTTCGAGGCAGGTAAATTGTCCCGAGCCTCTTCCGCAATGGAGATATCAGGGAGAATATCGAGTTCCTTGTAGAGTTCCACATAACCTCCAACCGCACAAGCACGCCCAACCTGGTAACGCATTAATACTGTAGGATGGTCCTTCAAGAGTTGTCGCAGAGTGTCTTGGCCGGGAACATCAGGGTACCAGAAGCAATACGGAATGTCTTCTGGCTTCTCCATCTTAGGCACACGGCCACTCATTATATCCCTAGCGTTGAAAGCTCTCTCGATGGACTGATTTCCCGATTTGCCCCTGATTTCGAGAGCGAAGCCATCATGATGTCGAATTCCGGCTACGAGACATTTATATGCCAGCTCGTGGGGAAGGTCCTCAGGAACCAATTCTCCACGTATGGCAGCTCGCAGCATGTCAAGTTTCAGCGGGCGGATGCCGTCCCGCAGGCTTTCGAGCTCCTCAATCAGCATGATGGTGAAATATGGAGAAGAAAATTATTTAAATGAACAAGAATGAGAAACAGGTCTCGCGCTTTATTGAACTTATAGGTACCGTACAAGCGGTGTAATATGGCAGAATCACTCTTAACTCAGTGGCTCAAGATTGCGTCTTGTCATTCTTTCGAAGATCAGGCGCAATTTGGCCATGAGCGCAGGCTATTCTGCCCCTACATACTCTGAACACTTACAACCACGGCTACTTAGAGTCTGGCTATTCTACCCTAACAATTCTATCTAAGCGATAGAGCATGACTCGCTCTTCTTCAAAAGGCCCTGCACAATTTCGTCCTTGCGCCGGAACTCTGGAGAAAAGGCTTCAAGCTTGTTGCCCTTCAGAGCCCGTCGAGCATCGGCGGCATCCTTGAAAGCCTTCCTAGGACCCTTAACCTTCACATCCTTGGAACCAATGAGCATACCAAGAATGGCAAAAGGAGCCGACGCTGGATCTTCCACAATATCGACAATGCTAAGTGCAGCGCTACCAGCCTCGCCAATGATAAGTGCCGCTCGGGCAATCATCGCCGCGCCACCAAGAGCTGACGCAGCTGATCCGGCGAAGGGAATGACTGCGAAGACGATGCTGAGGATACTGAGGACCAGTTCACGTGTCTTGGTTTCCTTTTGCTTTTCGCCAATCTCCTTCACCTTCTTGATAGACTCAATAGCGTCCTCTAGCATAAAGACAGGCATACTAAATGCTGTGACCGCATCGTCGGTGGAAGCGCCGAGATCCTCATTTAGCGCATCAATATACGACTTGCTGAGGAGCTCGGCAAGCTCGTCAGTCTTAGGAATAGCCTCATCGACGATGGACTTGGGGTTAGGAACGTCGATCTTGCCAGTGTCTTGGATGCGACGCGGGTAGTTCTTGTGCATAGTGAAACCTGCGTGTGCCTCGCAAGGGCATGGCGGACCGGCAGCAAGCCTGTTGGGCTCCTTCTCATCAACATCGCGGGCATGTGGACCGTTGGGGCAGATGCAAACGTCATGGTCTGCATAGTCCTTCCACTCAACCCAATCCTTCTCGACTCCATGATTTGCAAGAAGTGCCTCGTAGAACCCCTTCTCGTCACGCATCTTGTACGTGATAAAGCGTCTGTTGGCAGCTTTAGGAGTACCAACTGGGACACGCAGCTCAACCTCAGTGCAAGGACCGGAACCTTTGCTGTTCGGCGCAGTCCACTCACAGTCCATGTACTTGTTGCCTTCGCCGGACTTTACCTTCATGAATGTGTCTAACGCTGCGTCGATGCCCTCCTTGACCCAATCAACATACCACTTGAACTGTGGCCATGTCAGCGAGGTGCTACATTAAGAACCCAGCCCTCATGTCTTACCTTGTCATCATATCCCTTGGAGACCTCTTTGTAGTCCTTGACGGCGATTGCTAGTTCATTGGACAGACTACCCAAGATGTACGGAGCAACGCAGCGACCAGACGTGGACGAGGGAATGTCATCAACAGTGTTGTACTTCTTATTGCACTTAGCAAAGCTTCCCCAGTCGGCATCGTCTTCACCTTCGTCGTCACCATCAACGTTGTGAGTATCAGCCCACTCTTCTTGAAGATCGATCGCCCAGTCCGATGTGCCACCAAAGTTAAGACTCTGCCGTTTCATGTTAGCATTATCGCCTATCTAACCCCGGGTAGGGACCATGCCTTGTACTTAGCAGTTCGTCCCTGCTTGGTCTTCTCACTCATATAAGCCACCCAGTTCGTATCTACATCATTAGCGTAATTAGCGATGACACTATTCTAGCGTTGAGCATGTACTTACCGTCAAAGATCATATAATCACTGTCCGTAGTCGCATCATACCACTTTTCAACATCCCCCGAATGCGAATGAATGAGAGCTTCAAGCTCTGCGTTCGAGATGTAACCAGCGGTGTCCGTGCATTTACCTTTAGCGGCAACCGACTCGGGGCCAGTGAAACTACACGTTGGGCCCTTGCATCTAGCGCTACTCATCTTGAAAGAGTGCCCGTAGCTGGAAACGCCGACCACAAGCTTCCGAGCTTCCACTCCAGCCTTTGTAACCATTGCAAGAGAGTTTTCCGTCTCAGTGAGGTTGACTAAATCTTGATTAGCTTCGAGGTTGCGATACAACTTGTAATCTATTACCGTGAGATCTAAGACAGCTGCCTTTGGGACACCCATCGCTTGCCCAAGCACTCTCGTAATCCCATTGTCCTAGTAATATGTGAGTGGGTATTTGTGAGCAGAGATGTTGAAAGCTATACCGTGAAGATCATATGTCATGTATACTATGTAGTCGACCGTTCTAGAGATGGCAGCAATGGGGAATTGCTTCAGATACCAGAAAGACGCGGGTGCAGCAATTGAAAGAGACTTGTCGGAAGGTAGCTTGCTCTTGACAAGCTGTAGAAACTTGAGATAGTTTGCAGGCTCATCGGGGCTGCCTTTCGGGATGTCGGGAAGATCGGGGGCCTGCCAATGGAAGGTTAGGAATTCGTAGTCCATTGGGATGAATGTTGGAGGCACTTACACCTGGGTACTCCCAATCGAAGTCGACACCGTCAAGGTCATGATCCTTGACAAAGCGGACGACTTCGTTGGCGAAGGCTTCGCGATTGGCAGGTTTGACTGCCTGGCGTAGAATGGTGTATGTATCCACGCCAACCGAGAATGACCATCCACCAAAGGCAATGATACGCTTTATGCCCTTCAAGCTCTTGAAGTTCTTGAATTGGCCATATGTATCCTTCACACTTACCTTGTAGTCGCTAGTGATGTTTGCGAAAGCAAAGTGCACGTGTGTCCATCCGCTCGTGAACGCAGAAGTGATGGTCCGGACATCCATATGCATACAGGGTCGGTCTTGATTCCAGGACTCATAGTAAGCGATCTTTTTGAAAGAGTCTGGGGCCTTTTCATTGTTGACGATCTTCATGCCACAGTTGGAGATGCAGCCGTTTTCTCCCGGCTTGGATGTACCCGGATTACCCGTAGTCGATTTGGAGACAGTGCAATAGTCTTTGGTTGTTCCTGTAAGGAGGTTACCTTCGTCAGTTCGCTCTAGGCTCCATGGGCAATGGTAAACTCACCACACTGCCCCCAAATATTGCAACAAGCTTTGAGGGGACAAGGATTCAGATCAGCGAGCTTTTTGCCACCAGTTGGCATCTTGGTTCCTGGCTTCATCGGTCCACACTGGGCGTTCGAAACTGGTGCTGGTAATGGAGGGTTTCCTTTGCTCGTACATATCTTCTGGCCCAGCAAGAGATTCTTGCAGCCGTTCCACCCCCTGGGATGTCAGTACCCAGTATTCAATGTGATTGCACGCCACTCACCATGTTTCTTTGTTAAACTCGTCCAGGTCAGAGATTTTGAGTCCATTGAATGCCGCGATAGATGAACAGCTTTGGCCTTTCTGCAAAACACAAGTTAGCTGAGTCAGATGAACGGGCGAATGAGACGAGTGACGAACATCAACGTCATGTGTTGCACATTCACCATTGGCCTTGGGCTTTGGTCTGATGTCAGGAAGCGAACCAGCTGAGCAGCAGACAACCTGTCCCTCCATAAGCGTAGAGCATAGCTTCTTGTTGGAGCTGTTGTTTTTGGTGAAGCCGGATGGACTGGTACCGCACTTGGTAGCTAAGCTAGCACAAGAATCACCAGAAGCAACACGTATGGTCCTGCATGTGGCTCGATTGAATAGATGGGAGTGTGAGTGAGAGTGGGAATGGCCGTACGAGTGTGGATGGGAGTATCGCTTAGAATGAGAGCTAGGATGACCTAGAAGTCTTGTTGTTATATCCAGATGGTCAATGTCTTTTGTTCCGCTGGCACCTGAGATCGAAGCACAGCTGGCTTTAGCCCAAGACTTGACCGCACGCTGGACGAAAACAAGATTGCCATCGCTGCTACTAACAAGACCAATGGTGTAGTCAGAAGTACGATTGCCACCACAAACCTGAATGATGCCCCTAGAAGGTTTGGTCAGTTCGATGCTACTGCTGGCCGCAACCGAAAGTGCTGATATACTGCTATCAACGTCAACAAGCGCTCCGGTATAAATACCGACCACGGTTCCGTTGAGACTACCAATTAAAATCAGTGAGAAAAGTACTCAAACAAGCTTAGAGACTTAGATTGAGAGGAACAAACGTACTAGCTGAAGAAAATATTTCCTTGATCAGAACTGGTATCAATTGACAAGGCTCTTGTTTGAATCTTCTCAATTGATGCTGAGACATGTTGCTTCTCAACGGTAGGTAACCACCAAGCACTCTGCGCACTCATGATGGATACCCCAACTGCCGCGGGCGCCTCTTGAATCTGCTTAATGCTTGACTTGGCCGTATTGGTAGCAGTACAAGCTCTGATCTTAACGATGGTCTCCCGGTCGTCCAAAGGATTCATTATGGAGAAATCGAACATCATTGGCTCTTCACAGTAAGACAAGCTGTCAACCGAGTTGTAGACAGTCCAATCGCCCGGTACGGTCCCATCACATGGTGTAGGGCATAGCGAATTCTCAGGAGTGAGCATTGCAAACTCGGCCCTTACGACGCCAGCTCCTAAGAGCAACGCGGTCGAGATGTATGGGCACCGCATCACGATTATAAAAGAATGAGAATAAAAGAATGTCTTGAAGTTGGTTGATGAAGGAAAGAACGGCTTGATAAAAGCCAAAGATTGAGAAAAGAGACCAAAATTGAAAGGAATGGCGGCTCCGTAGACAGAATGTTTCTACTGCGAACCCAGAGGATTTATCGTACTAATATCATGTGTACTCCGAACTCGATGACACCCATATTCTACGTCTTTCAGGTGCTTGTTTGCGTCCAAAACTTCCATGCCCCTGTTGTCGGCAACATATCCTAGCATGGTGCTCGGACATCACATATGGCACGATGCATGTTCACCAAGAAGAGTTTTCACCAAACCCCGGCAAATTCCAGTGTGTTTCCACCAGCACATGTGAATGTTATGTCGCCTGGGCTCAATCACCAGGACCAATCTCCAGACTGGGTTTAAACACCTCACCGTTATCAGATGCTGGGACTGCTTGTGTTTGGTAGAGGGATTGAAAACATCAAGGGTCCCATTATCCGTGCAGTCATGTAACGTAATATTTACCACTGCCGAGCCCATGATGACCAATAGCGTATTGACCAGGACAGTATCTTCGTTCACAGGCGGGGCGGCCCGTGAAAGAGCCAGGTCTCGACCCGCAGTCGCGGAGCTAATGCATGCTAAGTTAGTACCAACATCCGCGGGTCTCACTTCTACAGTAAGGGCAGGTAATGTAAGTCACCGGCCTCACTCATCGATTTGATAATGTCATACCATATTAGGTGCGACCAGCCCCTGTTCGAGTGGGGTTCAATCAAACGATGCCTCACCGTAGTCAAAGGAACTCTTGTTGAAGCGTTTTGGTTTCGATGATACCTGTCTCTATGCTAAAGCAATTATCAAATGGGCGCGTTCATAAAAGCGTTGGATACTGGGTAGCTGAGATTCTTGAGATCTCAATTTCCGTTTCTTGGAAGTACTGCATGCTCTTTAATTCATTCTATCCCATCTCTCCTTATTTCCAGTTGTTTCCTCATTCTTTTCAGCTCCATTGCTATTACACCCTTCACTCCTTTGACGGAACTGTTTCCATTTTTCTATCATTACCATGAGAATCTCTTTAGGTTTAATTCTTCTTTTCTTCATTTTCAATGCTTTGGCAGGTGGCATTCGTGGCGCATATGAGCGTATGTCCATCTGGTACGCCTATCAAGCCAACATTGACTTTCTCGAAGGCAACCTCAAAGGCACGGACAAGCTGAATGTCAATAAGCTGGAAATCTGCCCAGGCAAGTCCGGTAATGGACGTCATGGTACCATGACCTTTGAGGAATTTATCCTTTTCACCAACAGAGATGCAAAAGGTGTTGTCCCTGCACCACGGAGAGGTTGGAATCTGCCACAAAGCAGCCCAATATACTACGACAGGACAGCTCAAAATCTTGTAGACAAGAGGGCTATGTCAAATAAATGGTATGGGACTCGCGGCATCATCAAGAGCGCCGGGAGTTACGTTGATCTTCTTCCCACGGTCAGCAGGGCTCTGTACAAGTTTGGTCAATCGCTCCCTGGGGACAATATTAACGTCCGGAATTCTCGACTCTGTGTTGAGAAGGTCGTTCAGACCCGTCAGGTTGACTATGATCTGTACCGCATCCCCGCTATGAGGGCCAGCGCCGAGTTCAAAGACCTCAAGATCGAGCCATATGAGCTTGTGTTGGGAACAAAGAAGGGTAGCTCGACCGCTGTACTTGACCTGGATGCAGTTGCTGCGGACAACAACCTCAACGCTGCCGCTTTCCAGCAGAAGGTTGATGATTGGGAAGACAATGTGTTCCCCAAGGATCCCGTTTATGGACAGCATGCACAAGGACATGCGGGATCCCTCAGAGCTTCCAAGATGGCTCTTAATTTGGCCAACACAGGAACATGTTAGGAGAAGGCTTAGACCACCTTAACCTTTGGATGCTTGGTGGTGGAATGGGAGTTGATGGGGATGTTCTGCCGATTGTTGAGGTGTAGATAGTGGTGGCAAGACATTATGGTTTAGGCTACAAGCGATGGTAGCTCGAGGATGTATTATTTGTCCTTTTAGAAATTTGACTTTCTTCGGTCTAGATCCCAGAGTAAGAAGGACTTTATCCCACTGTTGAGGCAGCAGACCACATAGCGATTCAGATCTGTAGGACAATAGCAGTTATTGTCCTGCATTTGAAAGAGTTTGGTTGACCGCTATGTGCTGTAAATATATAATCTGCTCTACAATCTATCATCTCTCATTTCATTCCACCAAATAGTTCAAACTGGCCTTAAAAAGCACGAGAGGTATTTCAGTCGCTGATACAATACCAGGAGCATATCTTTACCATCTATAACCGGCATTTGACAAGAACAACTCCTTCCTGACTCTGTGAGGGGTCCGAGGAACCACCGGAGCCGAGCCAGGAACAACTGGAATGGAACTAGGTCAAATGCAGAATCTTTCAGGGTGGATTGATATCAACGGCACAACAGTCACGAGTCTCAAGATCTATGAAGAGGTCAAGCGGTCCCAGTTGCTTGAGTGACACCAGAAACCTTGTTCTGCATCGGTTGACCTTAGCCTTACTTATTTAGGTTATTGTTGGTTATGTCACTTCCTCGGGCCTTTTGAAGCTAAGGAACGGTACGGCGGGGACATTTGTCCTTTGCCGGCTCCATCTTAAAGCGGATAACAAGGATAAGGATCTTCAGGGTCCGGAAGCACAGGAACAGACCCAGGATCTTCCCACTACTCAACACAATATCCATGTGATTCAGTTTTTTCAATTCAGGGGACCTCGGCAAGAGTTTGCCGTTCGTAAAAGCCGTTGGTTGAGCACTTTTTCACCTTTGGATGGGGAAAGACTCATCTTCTGTGACTAAAATCCTGGCAGGTTCTTGGTCTGATCATCCTCCAGTTATGATTCATCGTGTCATCGCTGTGGAACATGTAAACACAGACCCTCCGAGAGACAACCAGGTTTACTCTCGTGAAATGATCAGTCTTTGTGACGGCAGAGCATGTGTGAGAGCGGGATGTCGGACCCCAGGCTCCGCAACAAAACCATACGTTGTTAATTAATGACTTTGTCAACAGGTTATAAATCTGCCATTTTCCATCTCTACCAATGCATTGCAAGAATCTCAAGCATCATTTGAAGTCCTCCAAAATGATCATTAATATCGCAAGTCTTTTTCTGCTAGGAAGCTTCCATGTCATCCTTGGGGCTGCTGAAAGCGAGCTTCTCAACCGACGAGGCTGGAATCCTGCCAATCCTCATGATGAGAAAACCGTAAAGTCCTGCAGCTGGTGGTTGGACTATGATATTGAAGTCTCGTGCGACTCCATCCTTGAAGATTATCACATCACGTCGGAAGACCTCCAACGCTGGGTAAGGAGAAATGCACCAAACGAAGTTCATGGCTAACAGGATCCAACATTTAGAATCCGACGATCAAAGGTGATTGCGGGGGTATGACTCTTGGGAAGTCCTACTGCGTCGAGTCGGCCAGTGAATCTGTGCCTGAGCCGAAGCCTGAGCCGAAGCCCTCAACCACAAAGGCAGACTCAAAACCTTCACCCACGAAGCCTTCTAATGGTGAGTCTCCTCATATTCTACATCTCGCATTGCCATATTGCTAACAAGGAGACACCCAGGGATCAAAACTCCCGACACACTCCAACCCGGTATCGTGAGTAACTGTAACAAGTTCTACATGGTTAAATCAGGGGAGAGATGTGCTACCGTTGCTTCGAAGAACGGGATCACCCTAGCTGAGTTCTACAAGTGGAATACAAAAGTCGGTTCTGCATGTACCGGTCTTTACGCGGAAGCTTATGCTTGTGTATCTGTCATCGGGCACACCTCTGCTACACCAGTACAGACCAGCAAGCCATCGAACGGCATCGAGACTCCTTCACCAATTCAGGATGGTGTTACAAAGGACTGCGAGAAGTTCCACTTCGTTAAGACAACCACGACGTGCGCGTCAATCGAGGAGTACTACAAGCTACCTTTTGCGACTTTTAAGTCCTGGAACCCAGCCGTCGGAAATAACTGCCAGTCATTGCTAGCCAACTACTGGGTCTGTGTCAAGGCCAAAGGATGGAAGCCAAGCACACCCACAAAACCCAGCATGCCAGCCAACGGCATCGAGACACCTGCAATGATTCAACCCGGCATGACGACCTCTTGCAACAAGTTCCACGAGGTAAAGAAGACCACAACTTGTGCATCAATCCAAGACTATTATAAGATCACGATGGAACAGATCGCCAAGTGGAACCCAGCCGTTGGCTCTAAATGCACAGCGCTTTGGGCTGGATATAATGTTTGTGTTGGGGTTATAGGTCAGAAGCCATCTCCAACCAAACCTAGCAACGGGGTTAAAACGCCATCTCCAGTTCAGAACGGAGTCACCAAGTCTTGTAAGAAGTTTCACATGGTACAGAAGACTACGACCTGCACTTCGATTCAGAACTATTACAAGATTACAATGGCACAGCTATATAAGTGGAATCCTGCTATTGGAGCCAAGTGCACCAATCTGTGGGCCAACTATAACGTTTGTGTGGCGGCGTAGGATAGATATAGAGCGGCAAGGTGGAAATTGGAGGGCTTGGGTCATCACAATGTGTACTAGGTTATTGAAGACTTCTTTGCCTGGTAGCTAAATCCACTTGTTCTGGCACCATCACCGCAGCCTCCGCTGATATGCTTCTAACTACGTGACTACCGCAATGACATGAAATCTTCAAATATTACAATGCAAAATTGTCGCTTGTACACGATCAAGGCTGGAGCCCCGAGACCCTTGCGCTGTAAATATCTTCTGTATATGGACTGTTTTCTTTCTATCCACGGCAAGATATTGCGTATCTTAGAATATGAGGCCAAAATTGCATATATAAATCATTCCGCCCGTTACTCCCAAAAAATTGACCCCTCTTGAGGTTGGGTATCTTCAGTCCTAATATGCCGTCCACCATAATCCTATCTCTTCCATCCGTTCCCAAGGCGTTATCTCTGCCTTGGGCTTTGTACTCCTTGTGCTCTGGAACATGGAGCTGTTTTTTATCGAAGAATGTGTATACATGTGATATTCCCGGCTGGGAGCGTAGTAATATGTGTAGTAGTAAGCCGCTGAATTAGTGTTAACAAACGTCAATTGAAGTTGGGGTTCGGTTGGAGACGTACCAGCTGTAGCGACGATGGCGACAGTGGGGAATGCGCGAGCCGCTTGGGCTGTCAATTTTGGAGCAGCGGGTTGGCGGGGAAAGTCGAAGCGGGGAAGCGCTGAGCCAAATGAATTGGTCGTCATGATTAAAATAAATGTTCAATGGTAATTTGAGTCTTGATTGGAGTGGTGTTTAATTGGTTTGATAGTCAATCGGTTTGATAGTCAATTGGTTTGATGAATGCATTCACAAGTTGCGATTCAATTCCCTTTTAAACTCAATTGACCCGGCTGATTCCGATGTTTTGGTCTTGTGCGCTGAGATCATGGACGTTCGCGAGAATAAACTCGAATGGTGCTGCTACGAACCTGTGGCCTGATTGCGAAAAGCTGCTGATTTCGATACGTTGGGTATGGAGAAACCCCAGAAGTTCAAATTCACATGATCCAAAAGTCATCTCACATTTTGGCTGGGTGTCGTCATTCTGCCCTGAGGGAGACCCTTGTAGGTGCAGGGGTTAGTGGCGTGACAACGGTTTGACCCGTGTTTTTCACGCGTGATGCCTCCTCCCGTGAATGTTTATGGCCTACGGATACAGGATCTTTATCTCTCCCGCGATGCTACGAAATGCCAGGCACCTTTTCACTTTATTAATTACTCTACGTCACAGTAATACGCTGTGCCACAATCTAAGTAGACCGGCAGTTCTGAGATACTCTCTATACACCTAAATTGAGCAAAATCTCATTATATCTTGTAAAAAATCATACAGCCGCCCATTAACTACCTTAGATATCTTTTTCTCACCGCTCCCGCCAATAAAAGGTTAAATATGTTGGGCTCCACAAATGCGATGAAAAGTCCTGCTGTAGTCACCAATTCGTCTCTTGATATTCAATCTCCCTCGAAATCCAGACCCCTTAATAAGTGATTCCCTGCTTCTCCTTATCTCACTCTGAAGAGAATCGAGACCCAGGAACAGCTGTAGGGATTATGCCATAGACATTCAACCCCTTAGCCATACATATCATGCATTTGAGTTGAAAGAAGATCATCGCCTGTGAATTGAAAGTCCCCCATAAAGGCTTGATGCGCCATGAGATTTTCCGTTGCAGTACTATAGCTTGGACTCATGAACTGCCAATTTCTTCCATCATCAGGAATGAAGAAACCTGCCGAGAGATTCATAAATGGGCACCCAATTTGATGATTCTGGTATTCCGGCAGCATACCGTAGTTGAAGATGCTATTTGATGGGTCGGGACTGCTTGTATGAGACCAGTCTTGCGTGGGGAAGTTGTGGGACCCGTTGACTTCGAGCGGCTCACACTCGTTCTCGATAGTGCTGAGCCCTGAAGAAGGTCTGACGTCTTGATTCAATTTCGCCTCCTCCGAGGACAGTTTCGGAGTACTCTCATTACTCTCAGACCTCTCACGAGGACTCACTTTCGAAGATTTCTCCTCCTTTTCTTCAAAGCAGTCTTCAACTCTGGTAAGAATTTCAGACCATAATGGGCGCAGCTGATCAGCGCAAGGTACATTTCGAGTCTCCCCCAAACTAGAGACGATGTTTTGTCCTTCATTCTTCCAGATACCACGGATAATTCCTGTGATCTCTTTGAAAACGCCATCTTGATAGGGGTTCAGTGAAAGCTCGAGCTTCCCGAATAGTATCCTGCATATCTCATGCCACTGACGTTCAGAAGATGAACTTCTATCAACGCGGTCCTTGAGTGCTTGCTGCGCAATGGGTGAAACGCCATCGTTGTTGTTGCACTCAGCGATCGGACAAGACTGTGATAGTACATGCTCCTCATATATCTCGGATGAGGAGAAGCCCTCGAAGCATCTGGTGCACGAGTAATTGGACGTATGCCGCCTTTTTAGATGTTGCTTGACATCTGATATTCGAATCATCTTCAAGTTAATACAATCGAGATGGCGTTCGGGGTCCTTTCTGTAGTAGGGACACGCAAATGTCTCAACCCTCTTATTGGTATCGGTTGCCGTAGAGGTACGACTTCTTTTATGAGACGACCTGGTATCTTCGGCCCTTCTCTTCGACTTCAAAGATTTGTCTGTGACCTTGTCACCTGGAAGGGCCAAATCTTTTTGATGTCCTTCCTCATAAGGCTGCTCATGTCCTTTTCCTTTCGGGAGTAAGGTCGAATTTGATTCCACCTTCTCTACAATCTCCGAATACTTCCCTTTTGCGGATGAAGCTGTTCTTCGTTGGAGACTTTCTCCTTTCTGTAAGCATTTTACGTCTACCATTTCCTTTTGGGGTTCTCTTAAAAGACTTAATTTAGAGACTGGATACTGTTTATCGAAAAACCCAGTATTTTCCGGACTAAGAGGCTCATTGTGATATGCGGTCAATTATCAGCTTTCTTGAACGTAGTTGAGGAATGGTATCTGACATACATCGAGCCCGGCAGGCATCCTTCTGCGGATCAAGGACTTGGTCATGATTGTCTCTGAGGCCTTTGGCTCCATCGGCAGTGCCCGAAACCTTATGCGACTGCTGAGGCTTCTGACCTTCAGACTGCTTTTTCAATACATAAGACGCTGGAGTTGCGTTACTGGCCATTTCCCTATCCTTCGCTGCTCCCCACGTGGCACCATCACCGTGGTAGGTGTCATTTGAATGCGCTGCAAATGCCTTCAGTTTTGAAGCATCGCCCCGGCCAACATTCATCGTCCGACCCTAAGATGATTCAAACGATATCACAGTCGGGTATCCTTGCTGTAGAGCGGCTGAAATAGCGGCTGAAAACTCGGTTTGATATACTGTGAGGCCATAAACCTTGTCTAGTCGTGGTACAGTCAGGTAGTTTGTGGGGAGAGAGAAATGCCTGAGGCGACTTATTCCACGCAGCTCTAAGGGTTGAGGAATCACAAAAAACAAGGAAAGGGGAGGCCGACCCTAGACATGTGTTGACCAAAATACAAGCCCTGTTGCCTTGGGTCCCTGATGTAGGGCACTGCGTTTTTAGGTGCCTTTGGTATGACAACCTGGCATGGCCAATTTACTACCAACACGGGCGGGGTATGAAAGGGTGTGCAACGTGCAGACAGACACCCGAGGCAGATTAGTGAGACTGCCCTAATTGTGTCAGCCTATGGCATCCATGGATGTTAAAGTTGATATCATAGCCTCAACACGCGTGGTTGATATTCTTTGAGTATCTAATTCAGAATTTTCTAACTAGTCGCTTAGTCTAAGATGGCACGCCTTGAAATCACAAAAAATAGTGCATTTTAATCGCCTTCAAATCCATCCCACCAGATATCCGCCTCAATCCGACTTAGAGCTTTTGCCTTAATTGATCCCTTATCGTCTCCAGTTGGGCCATGGGGCTGTGACGTGGCGCCGACCCGATAAACAGCTTGCCTTGATAGTCAAGCCCGTCATCCAGCAGCCAGTACTGAAGGCGCCTGTTCGATTCTTGGCGCATAGTCAATTGAGCTGAATCGCTACATCTGTGGTTCATTTAGTAAGCAGGGTTTGGTATGGTGGATACTCGAGACAAACCTCATTAACCTCGGTGGAGATACGGTTGAGGAAGGCATACTGAACCAGACAGTGACTTTGTGACAATTGCGAGGTGAAATGCTATGTTTCTATCCAAAGTTCTTTCAATCGTATATATAACTAGTACTTTCTCCCCAAGCATCATCTTCCGCAATCGCGGATACCATGGCTTGATGCTATACACAACCGCGTACTCGAAGCTTTGAACAATTCATCAAAATGCCCAGTCACAGCACAGCCAGCAGGACTCGGATGGATAGCTCTGATTTTGGCCAATGCGAACCACAAATGCGAACACCTAGGGCTTGGCGGCTGGGAAAAACTGAGTCAGTGGCGGCGAATGAGAGTTGCTGATGTGTTGCACAACAGCAATAGTGGGATACCGCATCAAATGAAAGCCTCGAGCAGGGGTTGACTGCAGTTCAATATTCCACATTTGCGTACAGAGACCGCGCAGATGTGAGGAGGCCCCTGCGACGAATGTGCTTTGCGAATGAGATTACCCCCCGCGGCAGCGAGATGCAAGACATGATCTCACCCCTCCGCATCCGCGTAGAATCAGACGCACCTGCGGATGACATGACCGATGGAGGGCAGGGCTTTTTTTTTGGTAGTCTTGTATTTCTAGATGTATTACACCTTCTTAGCTCCCCAAAGCCGAAGATTAAGGTTATCGGTGAGAAGAATAACGGGGTGTGTCACAATGCTATTCCTCTTTCAACAGCCAAAACTTTAAGAGACCGTTACATCTAGCCCTTTTTCGCAACGCCGAAGAAGAAATGCGCCTAATGCGCAGGGCTGTTTTATTTCCGCGATTGTGTGAGTCTTTGTAGGTAATTGCGCGCGTGTGTAGAGCGATGGGATGCGAAGACAAGCAGAGCCTCATGAGGCCTACGCCGTTGTGTGAGAGGCAGCTACTGCCTTAATATTTTAAGATCGCGTAGGTTCGCTGGTTTGCTTCGGCAAATACAAACGCCATTGTTTCCTGAGTTCGTGGGTATTGTCTCCTTACGTCGTTCCACAGACACAGCATAGTCTTCCCGAGACCTGACCCTTGGCTTGACTACCCCCCCCCCACTTTTCCATCATGGTGTCTCAGTCATCCTATCATTACGGATCATCTCTGGATGCCTCGAAATCGAGGTCTCTAAGAATGCGATGGCCTCATTTGAGACAAAAGCTTTCACCACGTATATGGCAAAAGTCTACACCTATCAATAATACGTCGTCAACAACCGTGGATAGCAGCGACATCAGCCTCAAGAACGGTATTCCCGCAGTGGCTGCCGGAGACCTGAATTACCCGTCGGTTGAGTGGGGTGAAGGTCGTCAAGCCACCCCCACGTTCTCCAAGTTATTCAGCAAGCTTGTACTCCAGCCAGCGTCCCCAAACAATGGTCATTACAAGACCCAAGGAACAACCAGTCACCAGACCCGGTCTAAGAGACCCGACAAAGCTGGTCAAAGAAGGAAGAGTGCGAGTAAAGGCGCTCGGGATGCTGGCTCTGGCTCTGGCTCTGGCGGTGGAGGCAAGGGAGGGAAAGGCAGAGGGGGAGGCAATGGGCCACCGCCACCAGATGGCTGGCGCTTCCCCCCTCTTGGCGACGCCCGACCCCCAAAATGTCTCGGATGCCCATTCTACATGACCGAGCCTTTGCGGTACCATGAGTGTAGCAGTCTTCGTCTGCAACGACCTAGTGATGTCTCTCAGCACATCAAGAGGACCCATCTACTACAGGAGATCGGGTTGGGGTTCCTTCGTGACACCGAGTCTATCGACAGAACCGAAGGCAGCGAGGCGGGAACCTACACAAACGCCAATGATATAACACTGTATCATGCAACATGTCGTATAGAGTTCCATGGTCCCACCGCGGAGGAAAATCGACAAGACCACTGTCGTAACCTAGAATGTGTTGAAGCAGGGATCGAGGACACCGGTGTGATGCTCCCTGCAGAGTACGACATTCTCACAGGCGCACGTGATGCCGTCAGTGGCAGCGTGGCCAAGTGGTATGCCATGTGGAAAGTCTGTTATCCACCCGTGAGGAGAGTTGGCTACCCACCTGCGACTACGACAATTTTGACGAGATTTCGAACTGTTCCAGCGTCGCCATATGTAAGTTACCTTGGCGGTGACGAAACCGATAGAGAGCTGCAACAAATAGTGCAAGACCAGCAGCGACAACGGGATCTGGATATACGACAGGCTTCTCAACCAGTCTCGACTTCCTCGCACCTCCCTTCGACAGGCCTTGATCCGTGGGGCTTTTTTGCACAAGAAACGCCAGGACTGCAACACGCAAGTCCCTTTCATTCATCAAGCCTGACTCTACCGCTGCAGCAACATGAACTACTGACTGGACAACCAAGCAACAGGACCGCGACCTCCCTTGGCTCTCTTCTACAACAATCCCAGATGCCGTATCGTACGCCCATTTCCTCTTCTACCCCCTCGACTTTGCCGCTGCAACCCCCAATGGTGCAACTGCCGTACCAAGATCCACACCTTGGGTTCCCTTCCGAAGCTTCTGATCCTGCGTCTCAGCAAGCAATGAACTGGTGGAGTAACCCTGCAAACTGGAACCGGGACTACTATGGCGGTTCTCAGTAGCCAATTTGATAGATACATTTTGGAGTTTCGTCTTCGTTTTCGGGTAATTGCAACGCGATAATTCAATCAAAACTTTGTTCTTTTTCATCACTTTGCTATTACTATATGAATTGTGGTCAAATGGCTTATGATAAAACTTCGTGCTTACCTGTGGGGGCTTCCGTTAGGCCAGACGGTAGGTCTTTTTGGCACGTATAGAGAGACCTTAGGGAGCAAGAAAGCTTTAGAAGAGTAGGCCTAAATAGACTAGGTAAAGATATCCTAAGCTTAGATTGAATCATCTAGCATTTCACATACGTACTCTATATTTATTATATGCCTTGTTATGATGGCAGCTGATCCTGCCCCAGTCATCCTGGAGCAAGCGACGGCACTCTGGAGTATTTTTGCTCGTCAATGACGGCATGTAATAAGTCCTCCTGCAACAGTTCGTACAAGACGCCTGCAAGGCTCCGAGAATCATTCGCCGGTATTCCCCGATCTTCCAGAGATTGCGCAACATATTCCAACCCGTTGGAGTTCCAGAAATCACGCATCATGGAGATGTGTAACCCGGTGCCTCGATCTAAATATGATGACTCAGGTTCCAGGGTATCTGGAAACACAATAGACCAAACTTGAAACCAAACCGCCTCCTGACCGACACCTTGAGTAGTGTCTATTTCCATTAACAGCATCTTCTGTTTCTCGCTCAGTCCAAACATTGGGCCAGGAGAGCGCCTCTGACACTTCTCCCTCAAAACGTGATTATCACGGCTGATCAAACCATCAAATGTCTCGTAACAACTTGGACAGTATGTTAGGCGTGAATGACATCGAAACAAATGGTCAACCAGATCCTCTATGCTTAGGATGTCGCCTTGAAGCAGACACTTTTTGCATTTCTGAGGATCAAGGACATAAAAGGGACAGGCGAAACGGAGTGATCTTGCAGAGTGGATAGGACGAGATATCGACGCTAATTCCTCATGAATGGGGTCGCGTTCATCATCTGCCCGTGTTTGCATCATTGGTTGTACAAACGAAGGTCCGAAGGGCTCTGGGCAGCGGGGTCCATCCTCTGGTGGTACGATGCATTCCATCTTGTCCATCCAATACCTGAACATTGCCAATACGTATGTTCTAAGCTCATGTCTCAGGGTCTGAAGCCAATCGCTTGCGACATGTTCCTGATCCCTTGGTTGGATGTCGTCAACATGATCTCCATCTTCTATGTCCTCTAAAGATAGATCTTGAAAGCTCATGTCATTGCTGGGAGACAAGGAGTCGACACATACGCGTAGAGGTGCATTAGGGCCACTGCCAATGCAAGGGTCAGATTGGTCAGCCCCGGCCCTCATGGTTGTTCTGGCTTTTTCCGGGTTGTGATTGGGTTTCGGAGACTTATGACTTGTATGAAGTTTGTTGAGAGTTGTTTCGGTCATTTCTGTTGTATCCTTTTGTGTGCAGGGCTTGAAGTTCTGCAAAAGGACAGATAAGCGATTCAGTCCGCAGAAAAACATGATGAAGGTTGTGTTTTTGTACTGAGGACTGGAAATATTTAAGTTTTACTTGGTGAAGATAAGCTCTCAACCACAAGTGCTGGCTGCAAATAGAGTTGAAGTTACTCATGAAATTCTTCTCTATTATACTGGTCACCGACTCTCAGCCTGATTCCAATGACCTTTTCCCCTAATACACAACACTGTTGTGTGAATCATGACAGCTGACCAGTACCAATGTAGGTTGGGTCTTGGGTGGGATCTGATGCAAGACTGCGCCACTTGTACCACATAGCCAATGTGATTGGATCGTTTCGGAGTCATATGGAGCTACCGTACGCAATTGCGTAGGATTGATACCGCAACTTTTGATGGGCAATCATATGCTGGACGCACGGTGGATTGTGGTTGAAACATAATCAGTTCATGCAATCATACATATTGGCATTAGTGGTTTCGGAAGCAGGCTGTCTGCTCACCAAAATAATAATGGTATGGAATTACAACATCGTGACTCCGTGGCCGTATTGAGCGACGCAAATGCGGAGCTGGTGCCACATGAATATCATTATCCTCTTCAATACACAAGCCACGTAATTGGCAGTCAGGTTGAAATGGCGTACTTTGCCCCTTCGGAGGGGTTGCTTCATGCCAGTATGTCGTGCAGCAATGCAGGTTGAGGCCCTCATCCAACCCCGCCGTGGAAGGCCCGAAAAGGTCAACCGACATTTCGTGAGAATAGCTTACACGTTCAATAGCGTAGGACTTACCGAATCCTGAGGACACACAACTTTCAGGTGTCAGCTATGGACACGTGGAGTACTGGGAAACCTTCCAAGGCGGATGATGACCGAAAGAGCTGTTTCAAGCCATGACTGGATATGAACGCAGCCTGACGGTCAGCTGGCCTCATATGTATCCAAGACCAGGACCAACCGTGTATCCAATTCATCGGGACTCCCTGGAAAATCTCTCGGGTGCATTCTCACGCAAAGCCTAAACGGTCATGAGCAGCCATCCCGTTACGCATTACGCATTACGCCATCTAAATTGTTTATGGCATGTCATGATGTTCGGTACGTTTTGCAAATGGTGGCCTCACTAAATCTAAAGCCTATTAAAATTTCCCTTCGATTCAAGTGAGGCGTAGAATCCGATGAGCTGAATGTGTTTATTCGCTTGGGGCCCAACAGCAGCAATTTATCCTTAGTGCCCAATTACTCTGTTACTACTGTGCTTGCTCCCAATCTGATGTGTATCTTCCAGCCGAGCATTTTTATAGAGTATTTTAAAGCCTTGTTTAGTTTTAACTTAAGTTCTCTCGGCCGGGATACGCTCTCAGCCACAAGTCTCAACGCAAATAGCACATCTAGTTTGTGTCAATACTTTGTAGAAGATCTATCGCTCATTGCCATCCACATTATGTTCTCACTGCATCCTGTTGATGGAAATTCTAGTTCACAATAAACGCAACTTGCTTATCGCCTGTTTCTTATTGCCGAGTTGTTAAGAATGGTCTCATAGACTTTTTCATGCTAGTCAATAGTGTGCAATCGTGTACTTTCAAGTGAGGGCACTGTTTGGTGTTGTCATAACGCTGGACGCTGATCGCATGTTAAGAAACCACCGAGTTCTAGCTTTATTCCACTCAAACCTTTTCAGCCTCGACTAGGCTAATCCGTCAGACCAATACCGTTTCTTTTTCGTCATCAAGATACCTCACATCAATACCATTGAAGAGACCTTCTCGGTCAACCATATCAAGGGGATGAATCCCTTATGTCCCTAGCAAAATACATTGAATTGTAGTCATGATAGTGGTCTTCAGCGGGCATTCACATTGAGAGGTCCAGTTCGAGGTCCAGCTCATCGTCCAGCGAAACTTCTTCATGTTGGGGCTGAGAAATATCGATGTTCTGTTGTCCCATAGATCCTGTCACTGTGCTTGGTATTATATTGGACTGGGGCGAATTGGAGGAGACGTCGGATCCATTCCTGGTCGAATATCCTTGAAGTTGAGTCTTGGGAGTATCGATCGAGCTTGTCGGAGTGTTAAGAACCACTGTGTGAGTTGTGCTAGATTGAGGCGAGTCAATGAACGTTTGCTGACTAGAGCCCCGTGGTGGCTGCTGATAAGATAAACTTTGGGTCCAATTATTAGTGGTTGGCTCGGCGTGAGATTGTTGCGGTTGTTCCAGATTTTGGCTTTGGCTATGCAGGTGAGTGATGTAGAAATAACTTTGCTGGCGAGACTACTTACAGACTACTCTGTGCAACCTGCAGATACCGGATCTGTGGCAGTGGTGCATGCTGAGCAAGAGTTCCGCTGAAACGGAGTTGTGAATGAGGATCCTGTTGCAAATCTTTCTCATGTATCTGGCGCTTCTTTTGAGATTGAGTTTCATTTTGAGGGGCATGCAGGTTGGAGTACTTTCGTGGTGGTTGCTGGGAACTGGCATTTCGTAGATTAGCTCGATATTCGTCCTCGACTAACTGTATATCGGGAGGTACTGGCTGGAATTTCACATACTATAGTTGACTTTCATACCTGCTTCCAGTGAACTCTGTTTTAGGAAGTATTGTTGGCGCTTGCTGTGGATTGGGGGGTGCTATTGACGCGGGCATTGAGACGCGCAGCTGTGACGGCATTCTATCGACAGTCGCGTATATGGTGTTAAGTACATAAACTTGCTGGACGGTATCCAGCGATCTGGTTAGAGCTTTTGCGGTAAGGTAAGGAATCGCGACCTCCACAAGGTGTGTCGTTGGCCTTTCCAGGTCAGGGTATAAGAAGTCCTAAAGTTTATACCATGCTGTCTCGGCCTTTCGAGGTGCAAACTCAGACTTGTATTTTGTCAGCTCTGGGTTAAGCAGGATGCCTGATTCTCTCGGGCCAGTCGTGACGCATTGTGACCAGTGATAGTGGGTCTTGTTTCCATGTTCGTAGATTGCCTCACGGCAATTCAGGCAAGTCACATAAGGAGCGTTGACTTTGGGCGAGTGCTTCGATTCGATATGTTTCCACAAACACGCCATCTTTTCCAAAGGTTGGCCGGCACATTCGAAAAACTGGATGCTATTGTGTTTGTGAAAAGGGCATTCCAGGTATCTGAGGGTTTCCCCAGCACGAGGATATTTGTGACCGTCCATGGAAACGTCAAGAAGATGTAATGATTTTGGTGTGTATTCTGAAGCAATGATGATGAAGATGATGAAGAAGAAGATAAGCCAAAGGAGGTCCCTGGCAACGGAAGTGTTTGGTATGGTAACACTGGCCAGGACAATTCCTTCCGGAACGTGGATGAACAGAGAAAAGAATGAGGAAAGAGAAAGCTTGAGGGTGTTCGCTCACGCCCAAGGAAGGAACTGAACGGCGATAAGCGAACTACCTTACCCTGCTTTACTTTATAGAGTGGCTGGGCAATTTGAATCGGGCGTCGAACAAGATGCGTTTATTATGAACTAAATTTTCCAGCAACAGGACGTAACGTGCTTTTAGCAGGCCATCCCCATGCAATGATACCAATCAATAGCCCCGGCTCCATGAAAGCGTCATTTTACAGAAACAGTGTTGAGCTCGTTGAAAGAAAGCTCGGGCTGCTTGTCATGATCGAGCAACACAGCTGGATCAAAGATACAAAAGATCAGAATCGCAACTGCGATACAAACACCATCAAGACCAATAAAGTATCCCTCAGTCTTCATCAACTTTCCATCCCAACCCTCAAGAAGTTCGACCGTTCGGTAGATGCATCGGATGTAGACAAACACAACTGATATGATGGTTGCGTAGATAACAAAGCGTTGACCCTTGGCGAGTTCAAGGCCCCGTGTCCTCAAGACAAATATTGCAAAGAGAATGCAAAAGCCAGTCATGCTGACGAGTTGGAAGACGATACCAGATACCATAAGGTTGGCGCCTGGCTTGGTGTCTTTGCCCTTGTTCGCTGCCCCCGAAGCAAGACCGCCACCGCCGGCCTGGATCAGAAGAGCCAGGACATCAACGACGAGGAAGATCCAGAGGTAAAGCTTAGGCCTGATGACAGAGTATTGAGGTCCGACCGCTTTGATGAGATATCCCAGCGTGACGTAGATGGCAGCAGCGACAAAGATCGGAGCGACAACGAGGGTAGTGATCTGAAGAAGAAAAGCGATCTTGTTGTATGCGCATTTCGACGACCACGTTCGACCAATCCAGCCGATGAGTTCGATGTAGGAAGAAATGGCTAGGAGGTACGAAGTGGCTTTTCGCTTCTGGAACGATCGAACGATGTGATAAATCCCCGTAGCGGCAAAGATGAGACAAAAGACGATTCCAGCTGCTAAGCTGGGGACATAGCCGTAGGCATTCTGAAGGCCTGGGATAAGGTCTTTACAGCCGTTTAGAAGATCGCCTCGGGCGTAGGAACCATCTGCTATCGACATGATGGTTTGGATGAAGAGTGAAGAATACGAGAAAGCTGACGGTCTGGAGAAGAGCGAAAACCTCGAGCGAAAACTTGAACCCCAGAATGAAGGGCACCGGATCTGCAACAGTCCTCAGGACCAACAAGTCCCTCAGAGCTTCTGCTATTTTCGAGTCATTTGCTGACCCAACACCGAGTCGTGCTTTATCCGCTTAGATTACAAGCATGGAGCTTGTTATCGGAGTGACAGGGATAGGGCGTGACGTTAGATCTTACGGTGTGGGAATAAGTATGGGGACGACATCCTTGCTATGACCACGTAAAAAGTGGCACAGATTAGCTTTGTGACATGTCGCTGACCCCTTTGTTGGCTGTATGTCATGGGCACTGAGAAATGCCGGCTTATGAGACATTTCCCGTCATGCAGTCTTGCTATGCCTGAATACGACAATTATACTCTGCTACACGATCTATGCTCACCAACCCTGGACTTCCTGCACAGAGACTTTCAATCCCTTACTAGGCTTCGCCACAATCCCATCCGTGATATCCCGTACCTCGTAGTCCTTGTCAATGTCAAACCTGTATCTCCCTACCAACGCGCATGTAAGAGCCATAAGCTCAGCCAGTGAGAACTTCTGACCGATACATCCTCGAGGACCGTGCAGAAATGTCAGGAATGCGTAGTTGCTCTTGGAGCCCCCCGAGTTAGCTTGTCCAGGTGCCATCCATCGCTCAGGGTTGAAGTCGTCTGCATCTGGACCCCAGAGTTCGTGAGCCCTGTTAATAGCCCATGGACAGAGGATGACCATTGTTCCCTTGGGGACCAACGTTCCGAGGATTTGGGTGTCTTTGAGGGAGTCGCGGACGGTGAAGGGGATTGGTGCGTAGAGCCTCAGTGATTCTTGGCAGACTGCGTGGAGATAGGAGAGACTGTCGAGTTTCTTGGCGTCAACCTCGTCAGTGAGACCACCAATATTCTGTCGAATCTCTTGTCGAAGGCGATCCTGAATATCGTGGTTCTTTGCCAGAAGAAAAATTGTCCAGGTCAACGCTGCAGCACTGGTCTCATGCCCAGCAGCGAGAAAGGTCATCATAGTATCAACGAGTCCTTCATCCGTAAAATGACCTGATTCAAGCGCTGTAGAGATGATATCAGGTGATAACTTCTCCTTGGCTGCCATCTGAGCCTTCTTCGCATTGATGAGTCTCTGAGATGTCTCCCTCGCTGCTTTCGAGGCTGCCAAGACGCCCATGTTTCGTTGAAATGGCAGGTAATCCGTGATAATGGAGGGTAGCACAAGCTGAAGAACCGTCAAAAGCTTAGCACCACGGCTCTGTTTGACCATCGATCCATACATCTTCATGGTATCTTCAATGCTAGGATCTGCAAGAGACTTGAACTCGTGACCCATTCCTGCAGAACCGATGATGTCCATAGAGGCTCTGCTCGCCCAGTCGACAATGTCAATCTCTGAAGTTGATTCCTCTTTGAGCTCCTTGTCGATCCCATGGACTAGCTCTTGTGCCTTACTCCAAAAGACGGGGTATAGTTCCTTGATATGACGGAAGCTGAAAGCCGGCATCAAGTTCTTCCTTTGCATCTGAAGGTGTCAGCTTTGCTCTCTCGCAAGTTGGGAAATCAACATACCTTGTGGACATCTCCTTCTGACAGTAGTAATCCATAGCCCAAGATCTTGCCCACCATGGCGCGGAGGAGATGAGGCTTGACGTAGTCATAGCTGTTCTGACCAAGTACCTCTTTGAGACCCTCGGGGCTTGTGACGACGAGCCGTTCTTGGTTGAATAGATGCCTGTTTGGTCAGTCTAACCCTTGTATAAGTGAAGATAACTGACTTGTATCTGATCAATCCATTATTTTCAATTGTTCTTGACCAATGTCTGAATGGTAATCCAGCAGGCTGACTGACAGACTCAGACCAATGTCCATTGATAAAGCTCGCTCCCTGCCACTGTCAGTCACATTCTCAGGACTATCTTCCGCTACATACTTTTGGCCGTGGGAGGTGCCTCAAGGGACTAAAGAATCGGTGATACAAAAACACCAAGTAGAACGCCCAGACGCTCAAGAACGCGAGCAAATACTTCACCATATAGAACGGGGCATGACGAATAGAATAATTCTTATCGTGGATTATTTGAGCGTATAGTGCAAAAGCAAGCGCACAAATGGCCCAGGGCCGGTAATAAGACAGAAAAACAGTAATTCGCGCCATGCTGAGAATGATGTGGATGAGGAAGAAATCTCACGGAGTTGGGTATTTTATGTGCAGGCTTACCCACTCGAGCTTTGTGCGACTTCGTTTCGTGCACTGCCACTACATGATTGGCTTACGGGCGCTTTATAGCGTATCCTCAGTGGACGCTGCACTAAATTATGCGGCACGAGATGCACAACACAACAGAGATCAAATGGGCATCTTGCTGTTTCTAAATTATATCCTATGATATACTATGCTGATTCTCTCTTCTTCTTAAATCGTAGCTTAACACCAACAGGCGGCATAACAGCCTCTGTAACCCACTGACTCTCCGGCCGAACTCCATTATGCTCAGGAAGCAGCTCAATATCAAACCGACTCAAAACATGATACAAAACCATCTTCATCTCGAAATCAACCAGAAACCGTCCTGGACAAGCATGCTTGCCATGTCCAAACGGAAGGTAGGTCGAAGAAGTCGATACAAATGATAGCGTTGGATTAGTGTCTTTGCCATCGGGCCCTGTCCTCATATCGGAGAACCTGAAAGGGTAGAACTTCTCAGGGTGCTCGTAGATATCAGGGTCTTGATGAACGGGATATGAGAGGATTGAAATGGTTGAGCCATTGGGTAGCGTATGGCCGTCTGGAGTTTGAAGACCACCTGGTGCAACAACCATGCGAATCATAGCTCTGTTTCCAAAGCCATGAGTTCGCATTGATTCTCTCAGTATGCTGTCTGTTTGGATCATCCTGGAAACTGATGCTTTGTCAAAGATGCCACCACTCTCTGCAAGGACATCAGCCATCTCCTGTCTAATGACTTCAATGGTGTTAAACTCAGTATCTGAAGCTGCAATGTTGATCAAAACGTTACTGATAGCAACCGCAGTCTGATGGAACGAGGCGAGATTTGCAAGACAAAGCCGATCTGAGATCTGAGATGGTGATACTTGATTACCATGCTTGCTGATGGCGTATCGCATCATCATTTGCAAGTTGTCTGTTGGTTCTTCACCCTTCTCATAGAGTCCCGGATTCAATAGCCTCTTGGTCCTCTCCTCATACAGAGGCTGAATATGCTTTTGAATCTTCCATCGTCTGTACCGTGTTGGCAATGTGACGAGGAACCCAATCAGCGGCTTGAGAAGTGACGGTGTATAGATCAACAGTCCAGAATTCAAGATGAACAAGTCCGCAAAGGCAAGTGAATCTTTCAGATACTCCTTATCGCGGCCTTGAAAATTAGCTCAGGTCTACAAAAGGATCAGGAACTCACAAAGAGGAAGGCCAACAGTAAACCGACTCGAGACTTGAGCAACAATCCACTTCATAGCCTCATAAACATCAACCTCGTCACCAGCTCCAGGCTTGATATACTCGGGAATAGCATACTGAAGCTCATCATCAACAGCAGCGGCAAGTACTTCAAGAAAACGACCCATCTCCTTCTTGATGACGATACTCTGCCATGGATCTTGGATATAACTTGCATGTCCAGAGTTCCAGTCTCCTTTGTCGATTTCCCGAAATCCTTCAATCGGGCTGAGCACAGCATCTGGTTGTGAAGCAGCCCATTGAGTATGATGGTGCGCTAGATGGATTTCATCTTTGAAGCCCATACTGGGTAATACGCAGGTTCTGCCATGTTTGGTGAACTGGCTCGTTAGCTTCACTGATTATTTCTGGGGGAGACATACCGATTGATATGCTTCGAGAAAAAGCTGTCGACAATCCGTGAGATACGCCCATCGTAATTTGAAAGGCAGATTTGAATCGCGTTTCAATCTTGGAAGACTAAAGGGTAACTTTGGGGAACTTCTATACTGAGCCAAATAAACAACCGCCATAAAAACTGCCACGAACAGATAAACCGCCATCATGATTGATGCTGAGAATGCCTTCACAACAATGCCAAAGACAGAAAGAAAGCTCCTACCCTAATGAGTACGTATCTCACCATCAGCCCTAGCCGAAACATCGCTAGTTTAGTTTAAATTTAGCCATCTTTAGCTTCACCCTGAAAGCAACCGGCCACGCCACAACCGCATCCTGCTCCACCTCTGCTCCATAGTAAGCTTCCCTCAGACGGCGAAAACATCTATAGATACTTCTTCCAATCTCACACTCTGCAAGGAGCATTCACCCCACCATCACAATGTCAGCACCTTCAGACGTCAAGATCATAGTCGTACGTTTCTCCTTACCCAGTTCGTCAAATCACTAACGTCTCAGGCCGGTCTCCCGCGCACCTCTACGACAAGTCTCAAGAAAGGTCTTGAGATTCTAGGCGTAACACCTTGTTTTCATCTTGGAGATCCTCCAGCGCCAATCTCCCGCGTCAAAGAAAGTGCAAGGGTACTCGCTATCCAAGACCGCAATGAGAGGCTCAAAGCGTTGAAGAAACTGTACGATGGCTTTGAAGCTGTCTTTGAACCACCTGCTAGCGCTCTCGTCGATGACATGCTGACAATCTACCCTAATGCAAAGGTACGAATCATCTACACTCCATTGAAGCTTACTCACATCTCTAGGTCATCCTCTCTGTCCGTAAAAACCCGCAGGTCTGGCTCGCGTCCTACTACGGCCTGGGCATCGATCTCCGCTCAAAGTGGTACCGCATCCTAGGCTACTGGATCCCCGGCGTGATTCACTCCAGCGACCTTATCGTAGCCTGGTCAAAATACTACTCCGACAAATTCAACCTCGAGCAAGTCCCCTCGGAGGACCTGTACCATAAGCATAACCAGTGGGTTCACGATATCGTGCCTGCGGGTCAATTGCTCGAGTACCAACCGAGTCTGGGATGGGAACCCCTGGCGCGGTTTTTAAACAGGCCTGTACCAAAGGACCAGCCGTTTCCGCGTGTCAATGAAGCTGCTTTTCTTAGAAACGTGAAGCGAGTCGCTATGGGTCTTGGATCGTTGGTCTGGCTGTGCTTGTTTGTTGGTCTGTATCACGCTGGATCCATGGCGTGGTCAATGTTTGCGTCTGAAACTTGAGTCGAGTTGGTTGAATAGAAAAAAAAGAAACTGCGCCACGTACATGCTTCTCCTTGTCGGTAATTCTCTGAGCGAATATTCGATTCGTCGCTTATACGCACCCCTTGCTGTATATTCTCACGTCAGCCGCTAATTGCGATTTGCAGGGATTGTACGCGGCATGTGGGCGATTCTTCGGGTACTGGAGCCCTTTGTAAGTCAAGGTGAGATTTAAGCAAAACTCCATTTAAGATGAAACCGTATTTCTCTATACGATGCGGGATTCCGTGCGGTGAAGCCTGAATAGGCGTTAATTTTCGGACCATCGCTGACCGAGACTTCACAGGGCTGATTACCTTTTGCACGCCGGCGGCACGGAATGGCAGTGTTACTCAACGGCCCGGTTTCGAAGCTTGTAAATATCTCCACGTTTATGCTAATTGAAGCTGTAACTTTCTTGCCTCACTCATCAACATGACCGCTCTCGCCGCATTCTACCTTGCATTGGCGTCCCAGGGCCTTACAGCCTGGGCCCTCGGTTTCACAGCCCCCGCAAACCTTGTCCGACCTGCCATTGCAGCGGTTGTCGCTCTGCTTACCTGGTTCTTCAATCAGGCCATTCTTGATGCATTGCCCAGTCGTCTACATGTGGCGTTGCTATCTACAGGAATGTGGATTCAATGTTTGAAGACTTTTGACGATCTCTGCCTGAGCAGGTTATCTTTCGAGGGTTCATCACCATCCTTGCCGAAGCGTGCGTCCTTTGGGGTCAACAATCTTTGGAACATGCGTGGTGTTGGTACGAGCAAACAGGTATCCCAAATCCCTCCCTGGTCTAGCCGTACACCCTCTCTCGTACCGTCCCGCAGCCAGGAACTTGCAAGACAAGCGAGGAATGCCATCATCAGCTATCTCATCCTCGATGTCTTTGCCGCCCAACCACCCCCAGATCCCAACATGATATCTCCCCAGAAGGAACACTTGCTGACGCGCATCGGCCAAGTCACTCCCGAAGAGGTAATATTTCGCTTCTTCGCCACCTTTGGTTTCTGGCTCAATACCTTTTGCGTCATCCATCTTATCAACAGTACTTTTTCGCTTCTATACCTCAGCCTAAACCTGTACCCGGTCGAAATGCTACCCCCAATCTGGGGGCGTCTCTCCGAGGCTTACAGCGTTAGGCGCTTCTGGGGTAATTTCTGGCATCAGACGCTACGACGTCACCTCACCTCCCTTTCAGACTTCCTTGTCCATGGGATTCTTCACATGCCAAAGGGTCTTATTTCTCGTTACTGCAAGCTTATCGTATGCTTCTTTATTTCTGGGGCTTTGCATTTCCCCGCTGATAGGGCGCTTGGGATATCTGCAAAGGAGACTAATGTTATCAACTATTTCCTCACAACAGCGCTGGTGATTATGTATGAGGATGGAGTTCAGCATGTTTTTCGAGGTGTACAGGGGACCTGGTCAAGGCGCTTTGGGTACTTTTGGGTTATGCTTTACATGTACTTGATGACCCCATCATGGGCATATCCCGCTGCAAGAGTCGTAAAGCCTGGAGACCAATTGGTCTCTTTCTCTGTCATCAAGCAGTTCATACAATAGATTTGACATCACCTTCGTATTTTGAGTTATCATACACGGTAAAATAGACAATAAAGTTTTTCATCATCGAAAAGAGATCCTATCAATTGACTCATGGTATCCTAAACACGCCGCAATCTGACAAGTAAATCTCTATCAACCCTTGCAACACCCCTCGCTTCATTTCCAACTTCTGGCCCTCTATCCGACGTCTTCCCATCACGATCCACAAACCTTAACGGCTCAATCTCAAAATGTACAAAGAACAGAACAACCGCTGACAGAATCTCCTGCTTAGCATAATTCCGCCCCGGACACATTGCTGCGCCGCCTCCGTAGGGGAAATAATTGCCTGCCGAGATCCCGGCGTTGCCTTTCTTGATGAAGCGCTCTGGCCAGAATTCTTCTGGGGGATGTGTAGACGATGACCATACTTCTGGGGCGTTGTGGGCGAGGTATGATGGTGCGAGGACGAGATTGCCTTCTTTCAGGGTGTAGCCGTCTAGTTCGATCGAGTTTCGTAGTTTGCGGACTACAAAGACTGATGATCTTAGACGAAGACATTCAAAGTATACTGAGTTGAGTAGTGGTAACTTCTTGAGTGCCACGAGATCGACTTGCTTGGCGTCCTTATCAAAGACTGTAGCAACTTCTTCTTGAATCGTTTTGAAAATCTCTGGTCGACGGAGAATCTCAATGATGATCCAAGATGCCATTGGAATGGCATTCGAGTTTATACTCCAGATGAGACCCATCTGAAAAGAAGCTCTTCCATCAAGGCCAATGCCATATTTCTCCATGGCAACTTCTCTTTCACGAACAAGCTTGGAACCGAAGTTTGGTTCCCAATCAGGGTTTTGCTCATGACAAGCTCTCCAATCAAGGTTTTGCCAACCTTGATCAAGATAGTCTTTGACGGTCTCCAAGCACTTGTCTCTAGCGTTGGACCCCTTTCGACAGAGAAATTTGGGAATGCCGTAAAGCAGAGACATGAAATCTTCATCGTAGTCCCAAAACACATCTGCGAAATTGGGATCAATGTCGAATACTTTCCGACCAGCGAGAGCGATGGTAGAAGCTCGAAACATATGATGCTTCATAAACTCATCAATGCCAATCTCAATAGGTCCCTGAGTACCAACAGTACTGAGCTCATCAATCATGGTATCAATGAACAGCTCTGTAAGGGCAGATACTGCATTCGCGCCAATAAGGTGGGACTCGTAGATCTCATGAAACTTTCTCCATATTCGATCTTCCTCACAAGTCTCGGTTAACGGCAGCCGTGACGATCCTGATATATCCTTTGCTACCAACGCAGCATCTTTTGCAGGAAGACGTTTCACCTTTTGAGCTACTCTGAGAGCAAACTCTTCGAATGTGAGTTCTTTTGAACATCGAAAGACCTGTTGGACATTTCTTGTGCCGTGGATGAGATAGGCGTGGACGTTGCCCAGACGCATGCGAATAGGTTCACCATTGTCGACCTTTTGCCTGGAGATGTTAGCTGAGAAGTGACATAGAGGTGAACAAACATACACAATGGAGTTGAAGAATCCATGGGGATTTCTGATCAAACTCAATGCTGAACCAACCCCTGGTATCACATATGGAAGTGTCGATGGCTCTTTTCCCTTATATCGCCGATCACAAAACCGCTGCATTGAATACCGAATCGTAGTAATACAATGCGTAGAGAGCAATAACAAAACCGCCACCAGGGCAATACTACTCGTTGAGGCGTTAAAGAAAGGAGCGTTCATCATATCGAAGTCGAACATGTCCTTCAAAACTCTCGATGGCATTCTCAAAGAAGGCATTCTCGCAACGTGATAAAAAGATATTGTTACTTGTGGATATCCGCTGTCAAACACCGGCCCGGATGTTATCATGCAAGGAATGCTTTTTAACTCCATAAATAGAGCTACTCTCTAGGCTACCGACCAACAGGTTCGTAATTACTGGGATATGGGATTCATGACTGTCAGCTCGGTGGACGTTATCCACACGCCGACCATTACCTGAGGCAGGGTATCATCGGTGAAACTACCAGGGTACTTTTTTGCTTTGCTTAGTCTTTGAGATGCTTGTGATAGTGGTCTGCGCCCTGAATGGATGGGCTGGAGGTGGGTGCAAGGAGGCAGGTCGGTTAGATAGAGATCTACGCGATCTTTGTTTATCTCATGCGCCCACGATGTCTTCACTGGTGGTCATCCTCTACAAGGTGTGTAGCTTCGTGATTACCTAAGGGCTTGTAAGTCACGTTGATAGAAACGGATGCAGCGGCATTTTGGCTACAGAAATGCTGACTGCAGAGTTCCTACAAAGGATGAAAGCGATTTAGAATCTCACCTAATTCCTCCGGGCTATGCTGCAAACGTAGAATCCAAAGAGTACTTTGTCACGTAGTGGGTCAATTTATCAAGATTCAAATCTGTTTGTGATAAAATCATGCTTTGCCTGACACGTAGCAGCGGATAGCGGGCCAAACACCAAGGATAATCGTGGCTTGCGGATCCCGTTTTAGACCCGGGACGTTGCGGAGCCAAAAAGTCAGTGCACTCTGCCTAAATGAAAGGATTCATTCTGGAACGCGTACAGTAGCATTGATGTAACGTCCACCAGCCCTACATACGACCCGACAACACCCACTAAAACCATATCCATCTACGCTAAACTAGACTCTGCGCACACACCGCAGCTTGATCTTCTCAGGGTGCTTCACCTTGAGCAGGAAATTGAAACTAGACTGCTTCGCCTCTTCCATCAGGGCCCTTGCCGCCGCCTGGTCACCTTCTGCAGGCTCCACAGTGTAGTCCTTGAGGAGACACGCCATGACGGCTACGAACTCTACCTGTGAGAATTTCTTGCCGGGGCATACTCGTGGGCCGGCGGCCCAGGGGAGGAAAGCGCCTGTGGGCATGGGTGCGAGCTTTTCGTCGGCGGTGATCCAGCGGCTGGGCAGCCATTGGAGCGCGTTGTCGCCCCATGAGGCGGAGGATGTGTGTAGGCCTGCTAAGTTGACGCCGACGAAGGTGTTTTTGGGGATTGTGTATGATGTGCCGTTGACTTTGAGGGTTTGGTCTACGAGTGTTGTTTTAGGGACTGCTCTTGCTGCGCCGAATAATCGTAGTGTTTCGTGCTGGCGATGTTAGTGGTGATCAATTGGCAGGCGTTTGACGTACCATGATTGCTAGAACGCGCTTCAATTGGGGATAATATGTTTCGTAGTCAAGGTCTTTCAAATCGACTCCAGCTGTGACTTGGTCGACCTCTTCCGCTGCCCATTTCTGCCATTCGGGATTCGCTGCGAGGAGGATTGTCGCGTAAGCTAGAGTGTTGGATGTTGTTTCGTGACCGGCGAGGTTGTAGCTGAACAAATTGCCATAGATCTCGGAGTCTGTCAAATGACGAGTCCCTTTGCCCTCTTTGTTCTGGTTCTCAGATGCTCGTACAAGAATACTCATGAGGTTATCCTGTTCTTCTGCCCCAGCATCCATGGCCTCGCGCTCTTCGGCGACCATCTCAGCCATGTACTGCCGGAAGTTGACGACAGCATCTTGAACTTGTTTGAACTTGGAGGGCAGCGTCCATGTAGGAAGGTTGAGTGTCGCTGTGAAAACAGCAGTGAATAGATTGCCGAGAATAAGACTGAGAGAATCGCGATATGTGAGACTGTGATTCTCTAATGCGCTCTCCAAACCGCTGCCGAATGTGTAGCTTCTACCGAACCCAGCGGCAGTGAGGACATGGAGAGCGAGAACCATGGTGTCGCTCTGGGGATTCACGACGCCTTTGGGGTTTGATGCCCACATCTTGAGCATGTCGGTAGCCTGTCTCTTTGATTCATCCCAAACAAGCGCGCTGTTCCTCTCATTGAAAGGCGGTGTTGTGATCCGTCGATGTCGCACCCAATCGTCTCCTTCAGTCGTCACGACATTGCGACCAAAGATCTCAAGTGGTTTGTAGAGATCCACGGCTTTCACAAAGTCTCTGCGACGGCGACAAAGATCGTCAGAAGCCTTTGCATTACCCGTGAACACGCGAATTTGCTTTGGGCTGACGATGATGAAGGTGTCGCCAATTCGCTCTTGAAGATCATGGATCTGTTCATAATTCCAATCTCGACTGTTGTATTCCACAAAGTTCCCGAGACCAAATGGTAAGATATTTCTTAGAAGAGGCTCCAAGAAGCTGCTGCAAAGCAAATATGGGACATTCTAAAGGCATTAGCTGCAGGGCATTTGAGAGGGAAGCTAAACTTACAGATGGATCAATTGGCGTGATGAGAACGGGAAGACCAATAGCTTTGGCTTTCCTGTAGTTGTATAGTAGCTGCAGTGTACTGAGGCCAATGTATGACAATAACAGTCCGCCGATGGCGTAAAGAGGTGATATCATGTTGTCTGAAAAGTCGTGATGATAATGAGATGAAGGTTGGGATAATGATGAGAAGTGTTAAGTGCACGGTTTACAGTGGGTTACCGCGAATTTTAGAGCGTATGAGCCACTAAAGGCACTAATTGTCGCTTGTTTCAGCACCAGTGCCTCTAAAAGTTGCGTTGCGAGAAGCCTGCGGGCCACGGGTGAGCGATTGTGCCAGGCATGACACAATGGCTTCAGGGCGTTTCTAAGCAGTAATTTCTGGTAAAGGCACTTCCACATCTCCTAAAATTAGATGTTATGAGCACTTGAAGCGTGTCGCCCTGCTGCTGCTTCATCTCGGGGATGCTGTCCTTGCTTTAAGGAAACGCTTTACGATATGGGAAGGATTTTATGAACTCGTCTCATTTCTGTGTAAAACTTTCTACTCCAATGTTACCAACAGCTCATAACCTTTGACATCGGCTTGAAAGCACTGAGCCTAATGAGTTCTGTCTCCGGGCGCTGCTGCAAAATGACAGGAAACCACCGAACCGGTCCAGACCAAGCAAGAAAAGTAATAACCCAAAAGTAACCAGCAAGTCTCGCCAAAACTCTAGTGAATTTGTATTTCCACAGAGGAAGAAACAAGTCACCAAAAACGTCCTCCAGCATCAACCCGATCAATTGCGTACTGAAAAATTGAATCGCTCCGCTGTCCTTTGCAGACACCGCGCTGCCCATATCGCTTGGAACATGAACCAAGCCGGAAAGTGCGAAAGCAAGAAGAATCTTCAAATACCGCGATGGAAGCGAATAAGACTTCATGCGAAAGATGTTCTTGACAATCCACGTCGCAGTGCCCCGAAGATTATTCTGCAGTCCTTGGTGCCAAAACGTGCTGAAAGATTAGCGCCCATCCACTAAAATACACTGAAAAACTTACGACCAGAATTGTCGGAGACAGTAAGACTCTGTCAATTCACCGAAAATCGGTCTCCAATCTTTGACAACTTTCGGATTCATTGTTACTGATGCTGCAGAGGCGAGAGAGTAACCGCCCTGGATGAAGCAGAAAATTGACACGACTGTTGTGACCGTCGCAATGTACCGAACTTGCAGCTCTGCCAGTGATACTTCACTAACGCGGCGAAAGATGGGCACGTAGTTTGGAGCCAAGTACTGCTGATCGAGACTCAATTGCGTCGTGATGCACATTTTGTGTACGAAATAGCAGAGAAGGACTTTGAGAAGATTGATGCATACAAATGGCGTCGCAGCAGGCACGTACGTCGGGTCTTGGGAGTCGAAATGGTGAATATTTCTGATCTCCCAAGGCGTGCTCAATCCTCTCATCGAGGACGCAACCTCTTGTCCAAAGACATATCGCTTGCGAAACTCCGCGATTCTGGATTGAGGCTCTTGATCTTTCTTCTCGTGATCATCAGTGTATGCAATTTTGCGCACAATCATGCGCTCAAAATACGTCAATGAGATTTGCGGAAATGCAGAGGTTATGGCTCTGGAGACCCATCCTGGTGGTTCGACAAAGTCTTCGAACGTAGCAAGTGCAATGAATGTTGATATGAGAAAAATTATGAACCCAACTGGACGAAGGATTGATGTGCGAGATGTGAAGCCTGCGATGTAAATGAAGAAGAATTGCTGTGCTGTCGATATGACCAGCGGGTGAAGGTAGAGACTGCAAGCCATTGTTACCGACAGAACTGAGGGCATACACAACCTACTGAAAGATTGTCTGACCTGCTGAAAGTCTGTTGGGCCTTCTCTTGGCTGTTGGCTCTAACATTAGTATAGCTGATACTCGTACGAGAATTGCTGAGCTGTCTGGGGCTCATGAAACCCCTCTACAGGCTTCATCGTTGTGAGCCATTTCACAACGCTCAACACGCGGCATCCCAGCACCAACTAACGCTGAACCGGGAACATGTTTCGAGAAGACCCAAGTCTATTTTCTGAGATAAGCCGCAAGTCCCAAAGCAACCCACCAAATGGCTTGGCGCATCGGACAATTGCAAAAAGCCACCCGTGAAAATCTCAACGGTAGAGGCTAGATCCTTTGATGCAACGGTAATCCCTACCCTTGTCTTGGTTAGATAGCCGATGCATCCTTGCTCATTGTAAGCTAAGCACACGCCCCCTTGATGGATGCGACTCCATAATCTGTGTTGCTAATTTGATGAGTTTGCGGAGCCGACTTCCGCTACAGAGGGGGCTTAGCTGTCATTGTTGTGCTCCTTGATCTCGGGATGTCGCTGGTGGAGGTTAGGGACTTTGTCAAGGGTCTGGATGAGGGCATGAGGAACTCCACTTGAGTATGACACGGATGGACAGCGTAATATGACAGCGCTTACACTTTCATGCTTGATTAGTTGAACGGAATTAGAAACAAGACTAGACATCCACTGGAACTGGAACTGCAATTCTTCGGTTACGTTGTCGAGATATCGGTATCTGAGCAATCCCCACGTAAAGCAGAGCAACAAGTCGCTCGAGCAAATCTGCACTCTGGCATAGGGTAGACTGAAAGGTCATGTCGATTACAATGGCTCTGAGCAACCTCACCATTGGGGTGGTCTGCTGCGTAGTGGTAGCCATTGTCGCTCTAGCTACCAGAAAGCAGCCCGATGCAAGAGAACCTCCCTACGTCAAAGAAACTGTCCCGTACTTCAGTCACATCTACGGACTGTTGAAGCATGGCTTGCGATACTTTGATCTCGTCAGGTAAGTCTCGTCACTCTCCCACTAACCGTCGCTAACCTCTTCAGCGCTCAGCAACCGCATCCAATCTTCACGATTGACATGTCGGGGCAAAAGAACTATATCGTGACATCTCCAGAACTTGTACAAGCTGTTCAACGCAACACAACGTCTTTGTCATTCAGCCCAGCTATGATCCCAGCGTTTCGTCGAATGATGGGATTCGATGAGGCGGGGATTGAACTCATCTTTCGTGATGCTCATACTGAAAACGGTATGTATGGTGAGATTCATAGAGTTCAAAAGGCCTCTTTACTCCCGGGTACAGAGTCTCTTGATGAACTATGCACACTCATTCGTGCCAAACTGCTCAATATCGTCAATGAGCTTCCTTCAAGCGAGACAATCGACCTTTATGCTTGGGTTCAGGATCTGTTCATGAGAACAAACAACTCTGCTTGTTTTGGCGAGAAGGATCCCTTCACTATTGATCCATCCCTCAATTCAACATTCTGGTAGGAAGCACGAACTCAATTGCAAGAATGTTGACTGACATGAACAGGGCCTGGGAAGCTAACATCAAGGTACTCCTCCTTGGAGTCCCTTGGTTTTTGGGCCCTAAGAAGCATTCCACAGCTCAGAGAACTCGGAAAGAGCTCGTCGATGCATTCTTGAAGTATCTCAACGATGACGGTCTGGACACTGCTTGCTCGTTCATTAAGGAACTTTCAGGGCTGGGCATCCGACGAGGTTTGAGTAATGAGAACAATGCTCGTGCTCTCCTTGGCAGTATCCTTGCCATCGTTGGGAATACCATCCCCACGACCTTTTGGCTGTTGATTTCGATCTTCTCCAGGCCTGACCTGCTGAGAGAGATTCGATCGGAACTTGAGGCTACCCTTGAAGATCCTTCTTCTAGGACAATATCTCTCGACTACAACACCATTCGTGAGAAGTGTCCAGTCTTCATGTCAACTTATGATGAAGTCCTCAGATTGACGAGTGGCATCGCAACGGTGCGGTATACCAACGAAGATACTCTGATCCAGGACCGCTGGCTCTTGAAGAAAGGAGCTCAAGTTCAGATGCCAACAGCGTTCATCCACGCCGATCCAACGACCTGGGGTGCCGATGCGGATGCCTTTGACCACACAAGATTTCTGAAGTCCAAGGTCCTCAACAAGGAGCAAAAGACCCGAAGGGCTGCCGCGTTCAGGCCGTTTGGTGGTGGCAATACCCTCTGCCCTGGTCGCCACTTTGCATCTTATGAAGTCCTGACCTTTGCGGGAAGCGTTCTGCTTGGTTTTGATATGGCTCCAACGACGAAGACCTTCAATGTCCCTCAGATGGACAGATCGAAGCTCCCTTTAACGTCTCTTAAGCCAGCTGGTGATATCAAGGTGGATCTGTTGAGGAGGCCTGGTTGGGGAGAGGCTCATTTTAGATAGAATAGGGTGAGATCACGCTGTTCGATGAACTGAAAGTTCTTCGCTGGAATAGATCATTACCAGGCCCTTTTCTTAAGTCCTTTGACATCCGTGATTTAGTCTTGGCCTCCTAAAGTTCACCTCGCCTATTCCTAGTAAACATTCCATGATACTGGCTACTCAGTGTAAGGTGGCGGTGAGCCCTGAGTGTAGATAGTAGAACCAGAGTTCTGTGAGGAGCTCACAGCCCTATCTAGGTCCAAATCCTGCGCATCTAATGAGCCCTCTGATGTGCTCGACATTATTAATGTATCATGGACAAATTCCCAATCATTAGGCTTCCTGGGACTCTGAATCGGCCGATTCCATAATTCCTCAAGCCTCGCATTCTCTCGTAGAACTCTATCTTCAGTTCCTCCATATACCTTCCTTGTGTAGACAGATGTCTCTATGACGAGTGATCGGTCGATATGCCAATCAAAAAATCTTTCTTCGAGATTGTCTGCGTCCGGGCAGCCGCAGAATGTTTCTTTGTTGCCTGTAACCGACGGCCCGTAAGCTGCAATGTGTATCGGGAGGTCACTCCTGCGCGTAAGCCTACAATCAATGATTATGATAGGAATCTCTTCAGTCGTCTCCAGTTGAATACGCGATCCTGACTTATTTGAATCAGGACGTGATCCGCCCACTGTGACCTAAAAGCATGATTAGTCTTCCGAAGGAAGCTTCAACCCCCGCAGAAACATAGAGAGCACATATTGACACATGTAGTCAATATCCTCTTTTTCGTAAAGGCTACTTTGACGGTGACGCGGGTTATATTGCTCTTTTCAGGGCCTTCTTTTCAGTTTGCAAAACGAACTTACCTCAATGAAGTGTTCTGTTTCCTCGAATGGAGTTTTAGAAGATATCGTCAAAGGTTCCTGGCCCACCCGCCTTCCAGCGCCTATCTGCTTACAAGTTGGCAACATGAGATCATCAGAGATAGAAATTGGCTCTTCTAGATCTAGGCTTGGCAGGTGCCTTTCCTCGAACAACGACTTGAGGGATGCATCACTATCACAGGAGAACCTTGTATCTTCCCCATCCGTCTTATCTCGCTCCGCGGTCGACTCCTCAAGTGTGAATCTTTCCAAAAGCACAAGCTTTCGTTCATCTGCTTTTTTATTTTCGCTATCCTTTATCCACCGTTTGCGTCTCTGTACAATGGAGTAAGTCAAGTAGTCAGCTCGAAGACCATTGTTAACGGGGCCGAGAGTGACTGTGATAGGAAGCTTGCCGCCAATTACGGAAGCTTCATACGGCAACTTCACACAGAAAGAAATTCCATCATTCTGCTGTCTAGATAAGTGAGTGCTGGCAGCTTTTCTCGTCATTAGCTGATGCGGAATTCGAACAGACGGTAGTCTTTTTCCTATCGAAACGCTATGATCGCCGGGGAGCTCCATGACAGCATCTATTTCCCAATCTATTTCGCCATAGATAGAGTTCTCGGCATGGGTGGGAAGACAATCAATAGGCGATTCGAATGAGTAGCTGAAGGAACCTGGTGGGAAGGTAACATGATCTTTTAAAGAGGCACCATTATCCTCAGGTTTCCTGACACCTTCTTGACAGTTCTCATTGTCCAGTGTAAAAGTGCAGCAGGCTCCAAAGTCTGCATGAGATGTGGTAGCATCGCAGAGTTGAAGCCTCCACTCGTTTTTACAAACTTCTGGTCGTCGACTCCTCAGCCCTTTCGAATTCTTTGAACTCCATCCATGCGCGGTTATTATAAGGCTGATCTCCTTGATATCAACGTTTTCGTACGGCACGATGTTCAGCCTCCCCTGAATCGTCTTTGGAAAAGCATCCGACAAAATTGGCAGGCCATTACCGTTGTCTTGCAAGCTAAAGACGAGAAGAGTTTGGTTAAAGCGAAGTTCCCAAGCCAGCTTTGGCCAAGTCGCCGTTGTCGTGGAAGAAGAGCTGGCAATAGGGATAAGGCCATCCCTTGTACCAAGTTCCTCGTTCTTAACCTCCAAGGGGGACTCCCAGTTAGAACTCATTGCTTCCGCAAGTTTAGGCCCTGTGCTAGCCACTAAAGCCCGTTTGCGATTTTCCAGCTCGTTCAACATATGATCTCTCACTGTCTTGAGTCGTGAAACCAGATTAGCTGTCTGGTCATGCATGTGACCATTCAAGCGCTCCGAGATAGAAACAGCAGACAATAAAGCCTCTTCGGCCATTTCGAACTCTCTTATATTCTCACAAGATCTTGCCAAGCCAACAAGAAGCCGTAGAAGGATACTCTCATCTGGGTCACCGGGGCCTGAGGACCGAATATAGTCGATCGCTGAAATAAAAAGTGTTTTCGAAATTTCAAACTTTCCCATTGCAAGGTAAACATCGGCACCGCATAAGCATATTGTAAAGTATGCCTTTGCAAACCTCCCATATATGTCGATATGGTGTGCATCGATGTGTTTCCATAATAGATCTAGACACCGATTGAATAAGTTGAAGAACCTGAAAACGTGACATTTGTCATGCAATGATAGAATGTGTTTCGAGAGACTGTAAGTTGCTTGCATGATCCAAGCGTCTCGGTCTTCCATGGTGGCAAGTCTCCACTGACAGATGGAAACATGGAGGGAGAATGATAACAGAGTATGGTCCTTTGCTTGCTTCTTGGTCGCGAGGAAGATTTTGCTTAGCTCGTCAATAGCCTTGTTGAGTTTAATCTTGCTCTGGGCCAGAGCCTGCAGCTGCTTCCAGGGGTCCTGATTTTCAGTATCTTCCATGTAAATCATCTCCAGATTGGATAAGAGTGAGATGGGAATCGCGGAAGGTCCATATATTGAACAAAATGTTATCAGAAGAGCTGACTCTCTGCTCTTCATCGAGATTGATGCATAAAGCGAATCAAGCATGCTAAAAAGAGAGTCAATTGCCCTGTCTCTGGTCCAAATCCAGACTCCAGAGTCAATCTCAAACTGAGCGAGTTCCGGGTAATCGTTGGCAAAGTTTGCGACAAATTCATTGAGGGTTATTATCCCGCGTTGATGGAGAACACCCGCGAGTTCAAGAGCCAAAGGAAACCCACCAAGAAGCTTGGCCGTACGGCTGGCTGAGTTCCTGACTTTGAATAGTCAGCAATGAACAAGGAAAAATAAAAGTATAAACTTGCCATCTGCTTCGTATTCCGTGTCATTCTCGTAAGCTCTCCACAGGAGAAGCGACTGAGATGCCGTGGCGTCAAGATGCTCCACAAGGATTTGTCTGAGTCGCACAGCTCTTGCTGTAACTTGATTTGTCGAAACAACGCATAAAGAACCATGATTCATATCCATAAACGGCCCCAATAGGCGTTTGTTCGGGGTAGGACCATTCGCATTATCGATCACAGTCAACCAGTTCTTCTCGGGCGTTGTCCGAAGCCATTCTAGAACAAGCTGACGTGGTGGTGTGCTTTCTCTCCTCACTCGATATTCAGGGTTGTGTTCAAGAATGCGGCTTGAGCAGCTTGAAAAGGACTCTTCTATGCTCTCCTCTGAGGATGCATCGACCCATAAGATCGCAGAGAAATTTCCACTTCGCTGTGCCACATACTCGCGAACCAGCTGTGTCTTGCCAGACCCAGATATACCGCACAGAGCCACGCCTCTCCGCTGGGCTGTGGCCTCGAGACATTCGGCCATCTCCAACAGTTCAGATTCCCGTCCAAAGAAACGGTCGGTGGTCGGTGGAAGGTCACATAAGATAGTGCCGCAAAGGACATGTTTTGCCTCATTCGTCATGCTGGAGCTCGGCATCACTTTACCCGGACCTAATTCGTAAATCACAGCTTTCGCATACGCTGCGGCCATGGCAGCAGCGTAGGGCTGCCATTCCTTATTCTTGTGCTCATCAGCGTAGTCGCAAACGCCTCTGATCACGCCAACAGGTATGCGATTCATGGTCCCTGCAGCTTCCATCTCCAAGCCGATCACCCCATAGCGATCCCTTATCTCATTGCGCTTGCGGGTGTTTTTCGTCAATTTGTCTCCAGATCCAATAGAACCATACCATACGCGAGTTCGCTTGTCGGTAGGACGCTGCAACCTCTGTACGGGGCCATCAATACCTTCATCACCGATGTCGTAGAAGATATCCTTATCCAGGCCAGGATCTTCGAATGTCCCTTTTGAGTGTTCTTTATCTTTGACACTCTCGTAAAACGGGAGGAAGGCATCGGTGTCATCCGGTGCCTTAATCTTGATGTTGCCAATGGCTGATGTGATGACCGTTTCTGTATTCGCCAGGACCCGACCAGATCTCAGAAGCTGAAACCCCTCAGATGTCTCTTTCCCCAAGTCATACGCAACTAAGCCTGCACTGTCTCCTTCAGACAATCCAACAAGCACATCGCCAAGCCGTATATCGATTGGTGGTGTCTTTCGTAGATTTGGGAGACCTGCCGCAACTCCAACAAGAAGGCCGAACCAGAGGTTGGTGAAGAACATTTTGATTTGGCTAGCAAGGGCAGCGGCTGAGCCAGTTCCATATTCTTGGCCGGCAGGCAAGGTTGCGATGATTATGTTATGGCCGTTGATGTCACCCGCCGAGAAAATATAGTCATCGCCTCGATTGACAGGGAATCTTCCATCGTGGCGATTATCAAGCATATGAAGAGCTGCCTGAGCCTCGATTTCCAAGGGCGCAATCCATACTATAGTGTATAGAGCAGGATCAAGTTCTTTCATGCTGTTTCAGACTTGCCACCCCGATTGATAGAGGTTGATGATGGACGTGGATGATGGACTTGTGATGGGCAACCTTGAAAAGCAGCGAGATGAAAGGTGCATGTTCCCCGCGTTCATGCTGCATCCTGACAGGCAGCCTGATCTGGTTTTTTCAACCCTTGGCTTTGCACATGGCCAATGAGATCTTCAGTTTCATGCAGCTGACTAGGATGTAAGAGTCAAGTCGGTTGGGGAGCTGAGGCCAAGGCCAAGGCAGTTTGGAAGGTGATGGTACGTGATTCTCTTGCCTTGAAATACAGATCGTGAACCTCCAAGCCGTTAATTCAAGTATAGATACTAAAGTGTATGTTTCTGAGATCATTTTGGGTTAAGCAGAAGATAGATTCTGGCAAAAGCGACCAGAGTGATGAAAGGAGTACGTAGTGCAAAGCGGCCAGGGGCATATTCAGCTGCATCTTCGATTGGATGGCCAGGCGCCGGACCGAGTAAGCCCGAATAGAAGACAAGAGACAACAGAGAGGGGGAACCGGCAGCCTTGTCATCTCAACTCAAATACTGGCATTCCAGATCTCACTGTCGAAATGGACTCTAGCCACTATTACTGCCTTCGCGAGCCAGCGCATGAAATACGGCTACTCGATCTTCTCCCGGCAACTGCTTCAGGAGACCTAAATGGCCGTGTACGACGATTCAGCATAGGCAGTGCGCCTGCATTTGTTTCCGTCTCACATGTCTGGGGAGACAAGAAAGCAGACCGGGCTATGTCCCTTGAGTCAGGATGTGGAGTCAAGAACCTACCGATTTCTCTCAACCTGGAATCCTTTCTCGTCAACATGCTCTGTCATACATCTGAAACCCTGCCTCCAATCTGGGAAGGCAATGAGAGGCTGCCGATGTGGATCGACATGATCTGCATCGATCAGCTGGACAATAAGGAGAAGGCGTTGCAGATTCCGCTGATGCGAGATATCTATTCAAGAGCGAGGTCCGTGGTCGTGTGGATTCATGAATACGACAGTTACTTGCGCTATGCATTTCAGCATTTGCGTCGACTCAGTTCACATCATCCGGACGACGAGATCCCGTTTGATCCTATGGGCTGGGATGCGATTCGACGCCTGCTTGGTTGCGAGTGGTTTCATCGACGATGGGTGATTCAAGAATCGGTTCTCCAAAGACCGCCATCTTTCTTTGCGGGTCGGACTCTATTTCCATGGATGATGTGTTCCGGGGCATCGACATGGCTGTCAAGTCGCTACTTGCAAGGCCACGACCAATGAAAAAGCTCAAGCGTGGCAACACGGGCGAAGTACGACCTGTTAGGGTGTTGAGAGAGCTAAGGCAGGCATTAGAAACAGATCAAAATCAGTTTGGTCTTTTCTGGCTGATGGAGCATCTCCGTTTCACCCGAGCAACTTTTGCCCACGATCAGATCTATTCGTTACTAGGTGTTTGTAACCCCAGGGAGGCTAATGCAACTTTGGTTCGATATGATCTTGAGCCCGAGGAGGTCTACAAGCGTTCAGCCATGTTTCATGCAGATATCCATGGCAACTTGGAGTTTCTTGGCCTCTGTGCTCCTGAGCAACGCGACACCCTCTGCTCTGGATCACCTGGTAACCCAGTTTTGCGTGCTTTTGCGGGTCCTTCTTGGGTGCCTAACTGGCACTCACAGAGACTGAGGCGTTGCCTGGGTCTCAGCCACATCAACCACGAGGAGACCTTTTTCAATGCCTCTGAAGCAATTCCCTTCAAACCCTCCTTCGATGGAGATCATCTGACAGTCTCGGGAGTCTTGATTGATAGGATCAGTTCAATAGCTGATTTCTGTCCTCGAGATAGAGCACCTGACTTCTCAGATGCCAACTCAAAACTGTACCAGCAATATCTGGATTTCTGGATGACCCCAGTGGATGAACCTGCACCGTATTCAGATGCCGTCAGTCGGGCAGAAGCCTTCATCCGAACTTTGAGTCTAAATGGGATTTATCTGGAGCCCGTACCCTTCCCTGATGATATTCCAACAATCTTTTACAACTGGTGCAATGGCTCAGCATTGTGTAGACGGTTAGAAGCGTACGGGTTCAAGCCTAAAAGCAGTGGCACGGGACCTGGAGAAAAGGCTTTTATCAGAATGAAGCGTCTGGTATCTTGGGATCCATTCATCACTTCCAAGGGTTACATGGGCCTCGGTCGGGAGGGTGCTGCCATTGGTGATGAAATTTGGCTCGTTGGGGGCTGCAGTACCCCTGTTTTGCTGTCCCCGAGCACAGTTGGTCCGCTCCAATATGGAGTGAAAGGGGAGGTTTTCCTTGATGGGTTCATGTTCAAGAGGCAGTTCGTGGAATCAAGCCACCAGGACTCGAAAGTTGAGCGAATCGTTCTGGTTTAGCGAATTATGGATAGCTACCTGGATGGACCTAAGATTTAGGCCACGACTCGAGGATACATAATTTAGTCGGGTATAAAGGTAAAATACAGAACTAATGTTGTCAACTTCGTCGCAATGGTTGCAATTCCCATGAAGCTGCCTCGGTTACAATAAGAAGGTCAACCAGAGGTTTGTGAAGAGCCATCCGATCTGGCCAGTAGGAGCGGCAGCTGAAGCTGTTCCATTAGTTAAAGTTGAAAGCTGTGGCTGGGAGCTTATATCACTACTGAGAACTTAGCTTTCCTCCTGGACTAGCAACAACTTACGACCCTCTAATTTTTTATTTCAGTTCTTAGGCTACCTTCAGAAGCTCCCATCTGATACTCATTCTACTTAACTTCCTTGTCTATCGATTGGATGGGTTTGCTGCAGTGCGTCGATGTTTATTTCTATCAGCCAATAGTGTGTTATTGAAGTAAATGCTATACGAGTATATTCATAGTTCATCAACGGTCTTTAGTGCCCAAGTCAAATGTATACTATCATTTATGCCAAACATTACAGGAATATGTACCGAACCAATTTTGAGGCATATATATGAAAATCTCGTTCTTTGGACTATGGCCACAAACAATGACTCGAACTGCTTTCCTCACTAGCTTCCCACGGATTCTCGGCATCTACCTTGACTAAGTGTTTTGTAACGCATGCGTAATCACTTATTCAGGAGTGACATTCAAGCCATCACCGAGATCGCCGCAGTCAGCACGCCGCAGTCAGCACGCCGCAATACGCCCCGCTTTTGCCGCATATCTTCTCCTCAGATAGTATAAAGCTTATGCCTCATCTCTTCAACTACTACGTCTCGATACCTCCATTACTTCATCTCAGATCTCACCAATCAACAACATGGCTGAACAACGACCCCCTTTCCCTCCTTACACCAGAGAGTCTGCTCACGTAAAAGTCAAAGCGGCTCAAGATGGATGGAACACTCAGTAAGATCCCCTCCACTCGTAAGCAAGCTTTCTGGCTCACATTCTGTTCAAGAGATCCGGCAAAGGTCAAGATGGCTTACACGCCTGACTCAATCTGGCGCAATCGCGATACTTTTGTCAGAGGCCGTGACCAAATCGAGAAATTCTTGACGGACAAGTGGAATCGGGAACATGATTATAAATTGCGCAAGGAGCTCTTTGCTTTTGATGACAATAAGGTGAGTCACACTTCTCAGATGAAGAACCAAGCACCACAATTGTCTTGATTCTTTATGTAAGGTCTCATTCTGACGCACGCAGATCGCCGTGCAGTTCTGGTATGAGTTTCGCGATGATGATGATCAGTGGTGGCGATGCTATGGACTTGAGGACTGGACCTTTGATGAGGATGGCTTGATGAAGAAGAGACAGATGAGCGGAAATAATGTCAAGATCAGTGAGGAGGATCGCTGGTTCAAGGATGGCGTTGACGTAAACACTGTCGAAATTGGACCAGAGCACTGGTAGTCAATCTTCTGACTCTGCTTACGGGTCCCCGGATGAGGCTTTAACAATCAATAGAAATCTCCAGTCCATCTCTTGTTCACTTTATTTCAATACAGAAAAGAGTATGAAGCTTATTTCTTGCATATCCATCAACGGTACGGGAAGTCAAGATTATCAGAGTTTGATAATGATAAGACATCACACACAGATAGTCCTTGATATTCCATTGAACAATTTGATGTCCAATCACTAGTTAGGAATCCCTTTTGTTCTGGAGGGGGTTGTTTCAGTGAGTTTGACAAGGGGTCGAGGGATGAAACGTAGGATCGACCAAGGTCTTGCATAGACGATCTTGAAACACAGCTAAGGGCAGGGGCATCATTCGATATTTGTTCCCCATACTTATACATCTAACCTACCTCCTTCATCGTTTTGCCGAAAACCTCACCACCATCATCAAAATACACTTTTCAGGACGGCCATAATGAGAAGTCTTACTTTCATCCACCTGGCGTTTTTCATGGCCTCGGTAGCCATCGCAGCCGAGTCTACATGTGCCGTATGGAACTCACCATCTTATGATTCTCTAATGCTAACTACGCGACAGATTGACTGCTTCCAAGGCCTCATCACGAATGGTCCTCCGGCGGGATGTAAAGAGGCAACAAACTATCTCTGCTTCTGCACTATGCCTACGCTGCAAGATAACTTTGTCCAATGCGCCGACAAGACTTGCGCCGACGACAAGAACGGGGCCATGACTTGGGCAAATGAGCTTTGCTCGAGTAAGTATAGTGACTCGCTGACGAAGGCCACGCTGACGATATTCAGAACTTGGAAAGCCTATCGATCTCGGAGGCTCTGAGGGATCTCCCAAGACTGATGAGACTACCGCTGTCGCTGCCCCAACTACCAGCGCCAGTAGCGAGGTGAAGCCAACCACTGAGGCTGGAAAGACGGCAGATGAGGTGCCGAACACCACTACAGAGGCCAAGACAGAATCTAAAGTTGAGGAGACTTCAAGTGACAAGACAGCTGAGGTCACTTCTGAGTCATCGGCTGGTGAAACAACCGCAACCGAAACCTCGATCAAGACGACAGTCAGCAAGCCAAAAGAAACGACCGAAGCATCGGGCAGCGCAGCTGAAGCGACGGCTGATCAGACTAGCGATGACTCTGTTGTCACGATCACTGGAACTGCCGATACGGCTACTGCAACTCCGTCTCCGACCGACGGTTCCAACGTCGCCCATTCTGCGGGACCCAACTTTTACGCTGCCGTTGGTGTTGCTGCCGCGTTTTGGCAATTGCTGTAAAATTGAACGCCTTGATACAATTCTCTGGCATATTTTCACTGGTACATAGATGAATAGAAGCCCTTTGGCTTATTTGCGTTGATCGCAATTATTTTTCCGAAGCAATTAATCCCGAGCCGCGTTCGTGAAACACTCCGTGTTTGGCGTTGAAAACCATTTACGATCATTGGTCAATTCATCAAATAAACTGTCCAATCTCGTTTCCCAAAAGGCCATCAAAATGGAAGGATTCGCAGCTCAGGAAACAATTGGTAGAGCTAGGACATTTGGTTTAATTACATGTTTGACACCAATGTTTTGAAACGCATTACGGGGCGGATTTCATGCACGGCGATCACCCGTTTTTACAGCTGATGGTGTTTCAGCTTGTGATTCCCCAAATTGAACACGTGAGAATATTTTGAGGCCATGTATTGTATGTAACTGTAACGTTTCCTTGACGTAGAGGTTGATCTATACTTAATTGGTTGTTCGGTCGTCACGATTTCACGTAGCAGACAAGACATGCATAAAGTTTTCAGCTCATCCTTTCGATGGTTCGCTATATTCATCAGAAAACTTCTCATAATGAGAAACAGGAAAATCCCGTAAACCATGTCATACGCGTGACCTCAAAGTTGCCACCTACAGGCAAATTCCAGAGCAATCATTCCCTCCCTTCTTAGGATCACAGTCATCCGATGGATCATCATAGCAGTACAGACCCTTTGGACACTGCTTTCCAGTAATTCCCCCGCATGTGTCTGGTTTCTTGGGCGCACAGATTCCAGGCTTGTCACAAGCCATGCCGCAGTCACCAGGAGTTCGAGGATCATCAATGCAGTGAGTGCCCTTCTTGCAAGGCGGAGGAGGCGTGGCGCGAAAGCCCCCACAGGTTTGATATTTGTTTTTGAAGTAACACATGCCTGAGCATTTGTTGAGATCTTTGCAGTTGGCCATGATTGGCTTGCAGGTGGTGTCTTCGGGACAGGGTGCAATTTTGCGACCGCATCCTTGGCCAGAGGATTGGGAAGCGGCTGCGAGGCCGATGGAAGCGGCAATGAGGATGTTTTGGAACAACATTCTGAAGTAATGAGAAGAGTCAACTGGATGATCAATAAGTATTCTTGCGGGGAAGTCGGCAGTTATAAGTTTCTAAATAAGCTTAATCAATTCGAATCAGCCTATCCGTACTTAAGCATAGGATTGATCCGTTCATTCACCCGCTCTAGCCGCTTCACTTAACCGTGATTACAGTACCACGAGGAAATGAACGCCACCTCGTATAACCACTTTAAATAGCACAAGCCATGACGCAGTATCATCATCACTGCACTTAAGAGAGCCTCAGCTGAAAAGGAATGCCCAGTGGCGATCCATGCCAAAGAGATGATTTGCCAATTTTAGATACGCGGTTTCAGGGCAAGACGCCTCTTTTTGGGCCGCTTTGCGCTATGATCTGCAAGGACCATTCCAGACCAGCCCATTCTTACATTGAGCTTCTCCTTGTATGCAGACGAAGATGCGGATACGTAATGGATTCTCCGAGTTGAGAAGTTCATTGAATGAAGACAAAGGATCGATGTAAGAGTCAGCCGACGGCTTGTCGGGAAGAATACCATCTTGACACGTCAGGTAAGCTTACTGGCTTGCGCAAAGAGACAATAAGGCAGTGATAAATGCCACCTATTGGTCCGGCTTTTCTTTTAATACCACTGTGAAATTCGGATGATCAGACGACGAAAGCGATATTCCGATGCCACCTAGGATCCTCAGTGGCATGAGTGATACCACATACCGAGAAACTTTCCAAAAATCCTACAAGGAGCCACGAGCATATCTCAATTTCACTCTAGTTATCTGTTCCATAAATAGTAATCTTTTGCTTCATGTCCCTCCTGCTACCATATGCCTGCTGGTGAGCTTTGCAGTGTTCTGACTTCGTTGGTAATATCTCAAGGTCCCTTTAAAGGCTCGTTATAAAATAAAGTTAATAGGCTAATTCCTACTGTATACAATAGACAAGAGGCTGGTGCCTGATTAATGCGACAATCATCTGTATTGAATCCTCCCTCCTCGTGGCTTTTGCCTAAAGTATATTAGAGAAACAAGTTTCTGCCAATCCTTTGGCTCGCTACATCTTCTTGTGATATGGTAAGCTTTGCCAGGTTTACCAAAGAAAATAAACCCAGCCAGTAGGAATGACTTCAGAGCCATTAGACTCCTTGTCCCCAAAGAGCCCCATTCATGCCACCTAATGTCTCTTGGCTCCAGAAGCTTGGTGGCGCGCCCATTGGCCAGTCTGTGCATTTGCTTTCCAAACTCGTTCACCCCGGCTATCCTCTCGCCGCCGTGGATCTTGGAGATTATCTAGACCGTGAGGGCTCTTTCTTGTGCGTTTTTAGTAGACGGATTTGGTTGGGGTCAAAGTGAATGCAAACTTCCTTCCCCTTGTCACTCAGATCAAGACTAGGGACATAGGCATTTCAATGGTGTTCACAAAAGCCCAAAGGTCGAGGGGCTTTCTTTTGCTAAATGTCGACGATATTAGACCCAGTTTGCCTTGAGAAGAGCTTCCGGTGCGTCAAGAAAGGGAAGTATTGGCACGCCGCACCAGCAACACTGTTCGGGTCAGGAGTAATTGTTCGACTTTGATGTTGAGCCACTCCGGAGTATTCCAGTCGTTCGCAAATCTCCAGGCTCCCTCGCGCCCGGTTTCCGATCGACAGCACCAGATTGAATCCCTCTTTCGCTTCAGCAATTTGACGATGTACTTCTGTGCCGTGATTCGTTGATTCTTTCGTCATGAGCATTGTGGTATCGCACGAGGTTAATGACGGGTTCGTTGACGTTCGGTGCTCGGTTGAGTTTCGAAGGTTTTCATGGAATTTCGCGAGCGAATCGTCGAGTTTGGGAGGCGTGTTTCTTGGTAGAGATGTGCATCTGGCTTGTTATCGCGTTTGGAGTGGTCTTCGCGAACCCGCACATCTTGACGAGCGGTGTTTTGTTCCCATTGATGGCGATGATGTGCTTTTACTAGCTGGTCTGTTCTCGTGTGGTGAGGTTTGTTGAAGGGAATTTCGATCCGAGATTCCAGTGAGTGACAGTGGCACTCCTTCCCGGGTACTCTCGACGTCCTTTTTGTCGACACCAGATCATCCACCCAGCCAATTACTCTGTTCTCCAATAATATCTACAAGTTAAACCTCAAGATAAAGACATTGGTATCCTCAATCTATTGATCTCTAGCCCTTCGTGTAAAGTCGTCGTCGTATAAACGCAGTAGATTGTGACTCTTTTGTGGCAATTCTTAGTTCAGAGTGGCCACTGAGGGTTGAGTACATTGAGTAGCATTTGGGACGTAGTCATATCCAGCATGAGCGCTGCTCTTCGGCGTCGACTGTATTGGTACGTTACTCTGTACCATCTCTGCAGTATGGCCATGTAAGCTACGCCAGCATATTCCGTCCCATGTCCGTCCACGCTGCGATCAATAGGATGACAGTTTCCCTCCTGGCGCTTATGAGAAAGTACAATAGCTTTATAAGGTCCGGTAACTAAGACCCTAATGTCTGGCGACGGTTCACCATGCGCGCTGTGGCCCAATGGGCCATGGCAACCATCCTGAATATATTCTTTTGTCGTTTTCACAAGTACTCTCAGGTTCGAATGCAATGTGTCATGGCATTCTCCAGCGTCGTGGACGCTCAAATCCCTTTTTGACGCACTGTAGCTCTGGCTGAACAGGAATTTGTTGATGGCTGTGGCTCTTGTGTGTGCAAGGCGAGGCATCTGTATGGCAGTAGCGCTTGCAATAGTTATATAAGGGCCGAGAACTTCAAGTCGGATGTCTGGCGACGCTTCACCATGCGCGCTGTGGCCTAATGGGCCACGGCAACCATGTTTTTTTGTCCTTTTTTACAATTATTCCCAGGTTCGAAAATTGTGCATTGTAACGTTTTGAACCTTTCTATAGGCTCAGATTTCTTGGTTCTCCTAACAGGCAGGCTATGATCCGGTTTACGTGGAAGGGTGTTCTCTGCTGGCGCTTTACTATGCTAGCTATAGCCTAATGGTCAGAGTGAAACATTATGTATTTTTTGCTGGTTGTTGAAACTCTGTTACCTGTTTCTCGCTTCAAAGCCTCCAGATTGCGTCGGGATGGGCATGAACAATTCTGGCAGAAGAGTTATAACCCAAGTTGCGTCTATACCTGTTATCTGCTGCGCTTCACCATGCTAGCTGTGGCCTGACGGTCACAGTAATCATTGTGTTTTTTTATTTTTATTTTTTTAACCCGGATATGAGAATTCTACTCCCCAGGTCCCAGGTTCGAAAACTGCGCCCACGTTCACAAATTCTATCGTAACTCATGTCTTATAAGGTAGTTCAGGCTATAGTGTAAGCCAGTATCTGCTGCGCTTCACCTTGTAATGCTGTGGCCTAATGGTCACAGTGGAACATTGTGTTCATTTTTACTGTTTGATGAAGCTCTGTTACATGTCTCTCAGGTTCGAAACTCCAAGATGTATGGGTCTTGACTTGGTCATACCAGCGACATGGTTTTTTGGTCGAGTTGCGTAGTAAGGTGTTTGTCTGCCGACGGTTCACCATGCTAGCCGTGGCCTAATGGTCACGGCTGCACATTGTGTTCATTTTTTTTTAGAAAAGTCAAATAATGAAACTCTCTTTTACAGGAACTCAGGTTCGAGAACCGTGTTGCAATTTTTGGTCAACAGGGGCAACTCATGCTGCTCAGGCATGCCATTTAGTCGAAGTTACGTCTTAATGTAGTGTCTGCCGACGGTTCACCATGCTAGCCATGGCCTGACGGTCATGGTGAACATTGTGTCTTTTTTTTTTTTCTTGTCCAGGCAGCCAAACTCTATCAATAGCCCCATGTTCGAAAACGTCTCTGGGATTCTCTGGCTTACACTGGGGGTTCAGAGCGCCTGGTAGGCCATATAGTTGAGGTTATGCAGTAACACCTTGTCTGCCGACGGTTCACCATGCTAGCTGTGGCCTAATGGCCACGGTGATTCATTGTGTTCTTTTTTAATTTTTTATCAGACTCTCATGCGAAACTATATCTTGTAGATCTCTTGTTCGAAACCCGTGCTCCTTTTTTTAGCATTTCTACCGACTGTTATCTTATAGTTGAGGTTACGTAGTAAGCCCTTGTCTGCCGACGGTTCACCATGCTAGCCGTGGCCTAATGGTCACGGTGAACATTGTGTCTTTTTTATTTTTGCTTTTCCCTCCCCTGTAAAGAAAACCTTACCACCAGTCACTCTGTTCAACTCCCGGCATCAGTGATTCTTTGCCATCGCTTTCTCAAACCGCAGCTACAGAAAATGTCATCCTATTCTTGTCACCAACAAGAGGGGGCTAGTAGTAGCATATGTGTTCTCCCTTGACTTTGACCAATCCTCACCGTATTACTCACCCAATCAGTCCAAATGCTTCTGTCACTGATCGGTCTTTTACATTAATCTTTTATGGCCAAGTTCAAAACATACCTGTATTTGTGCATTAGTGGAGGCAGATGAAGTTGGGAACGTGCCACTAGACTACTAGAGCCATCTTCCGCCCCGCTTGGCGGCGATCTCCCGTGGACTGGCTGGGTCACGTGAAACCCGAAGATATCTTGCGCACCATTTTTCTTCGACCACATTAAAACTCACTCCTCTTTTATTTCTGCATCCTGTTTTTCCGACAGCTCTGCTCATCATTTTTCAGTACATGGTGAGCGGCGCTGTTAGTACTGGTCTCGTCAGCCACAAGTGGCTCATTCACCGTGCCCCTCCCGTTCCTTTCCCTGTTGTCGCTCCTTCTCCCAGCTCTCAACGCAGGAAGGAGCAGATACCACAACAGAACAACGCGCGCTCCACAACCTTCCCCAGCATGAGAACGTCCATAGCTATATTAACCAAAAACGCAGACACCTTTTCAACAATTACCGGAGCGGTGGCTGGGTGGTTAAAGCATGGTGAACCGTTGGCAGCGCGACACCAAGATACGCCGGTTCGACTCCGGCCCGTTCTGTCTGGGTGGGAGATGCAGACACGGTAATTGTCCCCTGGGACCACTCGGGGGTAAATCCTGTTCGCTCAGCGTTCAGGGGGGGATTAGTAGGCACGCCCAGTGCTTTGCGAACCTTTTTTGCTGTGAATTGCTTCAGAAAGGGGCGCAAGCACAAGCACAAGCTTTCCTTTTTTTGCCCGTATGCAATTGACAAAAGTGATGTAGAATGGCTTGTGATATGGTCAATCTGATTTTGGAACCTCTGACTGCCGAGTCGCGTTGTCGTGACGCTGTTCTTTGACTCGGTCCTCAATACCCCTTAGTCTGGGTGAGGCGGTTGATGCGATAAACCAGATGTTAAGGAGAACACATGCTTCGCCAATGCTTCGAAAATTCGAAAATTCGTTTCAAATGCTTCTCCGGGATTCAACTTCAATCCTAGAAGCGTCAAAAACAACATAAACCCATCGTAGAAGGCCTGAGGACTGCAACAAATGTCGTCCCTGTAACTACGGCCTCCCAGCTTGGAACTCAGCATGCTAGCAGTCCATGGCTCTCATACCGCCACTTCAGACTACAAAGAATATTTCTGTGCTCTAATTATCAGAATCAGTCCTGAAGTCAGTTGTTACTGGAGCAGTTTGCATTCCCTTTCTCTTGGTCAACATGCTTGATACAATCGTTCCCTGGATCTCATGAAGCTCATGGAGACTCAGCAGTGCGACTCATTAATGGATAATCTGTGCACACTAATAACAACCTAACTACAAGAAAAACGTAATTGCAGCCTTGCAGGTTGAGCGGGACAGCAATTTGTCGCAAACTATCCTTACTTGACAAAGTCACAAGACACGAAACAAGTCAAAAGATATGGTCCGCACAAGGTAGATTCTATTCCCAGCGTCACTGCTCACATTTAACAGATAAACAATATTCTCTAGGTACTGTAAGTTTCCATTGTGTAGCAATATCGACTTTAAACAGATGGTACAGAATCATGCTCTCCAGTTAAAACTGCGAAAGAACCATAAAAGCTATCTTCTCAGGCTAAAGATTGATGAATCAATCAACGCAATTGAGTGATACGAGATATAATCTATGCGAAATACTTAGTCACGACTTGGACTATACTAAAACAACTTATACAAGACTATCGAACGACCGCGTCTATGCTAAGCGCAATCCCAACCTCCCCATCACCATCCCCACCCTCAACCACGCCAAAGCCAATCCTTCGTAAACAAAACACGTCCAGACCTATCAAAACGAATGCTATTCCGACCATCCGGGTCGATAGTCGCATTTTTGCACATCAATGACGTCTGTGGTAGCAGTCAGCACTAGCTAGTCCATTCATCTGCCGTCCACGGAACACACGGCTCCAATTAACTTTCGGTAGTCAGCAACGGTGCAGCCTCACCGAAAGGGATATATAACTCATCATGCCCTCTTCTTCTCAGATCATTAAATCATTGATGCTCAATCTCTTGTAATGGCGCTTTTAAAGTCTTTTGTCCTTTTTGGACTGTTGCAGTTTATTAACGCTGCAGCGACCAAATCATCTGTCCCCAAGATAAGCTGGGGCGATTGTCCGACTGGAGTTCCACCGGGTGTTGACTGTGGAAAGATCAATGTCCCTCTTGCGTATCAGAGTGGAAATTCTACCTCTGCCAAGGGGGATGATACGGTTGAGCTGGTCTTCACGCGCTTGAACCATACTGGCAAAGGCGAGAAACACGGTGTTTTGTTCTTCAACCCCGGTGGACCTGGTTCATCTGGAGCTATCCTCGTTGCTGGATCGCCCTATGTCTCGGCGATTTCTTTCTCAGATGAGCTTCGTGATGCATACGACATCATCGGTCTTGACCCCCGTGGTGTTGGTATAAGCAGTCCTGTACGATGCGATCCCAAGGTCTTCAACAAGAGGGTCAAGACTTTCGTTACCACGGATGAAGAGTACGATGCGCTGTTCAACCACAGTCGAAGCGTGGGTGAGAGCTGTGCCAAACTCACTGGCCCTCTTATCAACCATCTCGACTCCGTCCATGTGGCAAAGGACCATGAAGTCGTGCGCAAAGCTCTTGGTGTCGAGAAATTCAACCTTCTTGGCCTCTCATACGGCACACTCCTTGGTACAACATATGCATCTCTATTTCCCAAATCCGTGGGCCGCATGGCTCTCGACGCAAACGTGGACCACTCCCAGTCCGAGATAGCAACCCTCCTCGCAGAAGCAACCGCCTACGAGACTGTCCTCGACCAATTCTTCAAATGGTGCGATCACAATTCCACGTGCGCGCTTCACGGGAAGAATGCCAGTCGCGTCTGGGATGAGACCCTCGCTCGTGCTGATTCCAAAGCTATCCCTGCGCCTGGCTGCAACGAGACATGTCGCTCTGACGTGACCGGTGAAGAAATTCGCTACAATGCACAAGAGATTCTCACCTTTGTTGATGTGAACCTTGGCTCTGGTACGTGGGCTACTCTTGGAGATGCTATTCTTCAAGCTAGCAAGGGTAACGCCACTGCGCTGTCGACTTCGACTCCCAGTGGCAAAGTCGTGAAAAATCCTGGCGGTTCTCCATATAGTTACCTTGCCATCGGATGTCAAGACTGGTTGCACAAGTCCAAGACCTCTGTTGACTTGCGCCAGAAGCTCATCAGCGGTGTGACGTTTGCTCCCAGAACAAGGGGTGCCACGCAGATGTATTACTATCAGAGTACATGCATAGGTTGGCCTGCACCGTTGACGAATCCACAAGGGCCTTTGGCGGATGGTATCAAGCATGCTCCGACTATTCTGATTGCTGCTTCGGTGTATGATCCTGAGACGAGTCTTACTTGGTCTGAGGGGGTGAGAGAGCAGTTGACGCATCGGGTGAGCATTACGAGGAATGGAGCTGGACATACGAGTCACTACCTGAAAGGCGATACTAGTAAGGCTATGGATAGGTATTTGGCCACTGGGAAGTTGCCTAGGGATGGTACAGTCTACAGGACTTGAGTTTCAGGCAATGTCCGAAGAACTGATGTTGGTCAGATGGTGTTAATGATGGATCCGAGGTGATCGAATGTATTTAATTCTGACATATCTCTTAAGCATCGCACTTATATATACGAACACATACGACAACTACATGACGACTGAGATCGACAATGTCCCGCCCATGCTATTGTGGATTCAGACAAGATGCGAATGCTTCTACTTGAGCCTGTTGCTATTAATAGCACCCAAGACTGCATGCCTCCGCGACGTACGTATGTCGTTAGTCAAACTGCCCCCAGACAAACTGGGCTAACCTGGGGGTATCCTCCCTGCATTAGATCGCCTATCTAGCTCCTTAGTTCAGCCCTACAGACTGGCGTCATCCTCAAGTGGCCGCTACAGTGAGCTCTTGAAAGACCATCACAGTAAATGGTTGACTTCATCGCCACATCATGACCTTCGACGGAGCAGCGAAGCACCGAGCCGAGGTTCGTAGCACAGAGAAAATCCTTCGCAATCTCTTCATTTCCAATCTCCGAGCGCATTTCAAAGCACGTATCACATCTTTGTAATGGCACCAGAAAATCTCAATCCGTGTAACAAAGGATCCACACTCCGGCCTCGGTATCCCACCAACTCCGAGAAAAGCGGGTTTCAACTTTCCGCCGGCGCCGATGTGATTACGTGAGCGACTGATGCGATCGCGTCGCACAGCGAGCAAAGAGCTTCACGTATAAGTCGGCAGGGTTGCCCCAAACCATTCCCTATACAGTCCCACTCAATCAGATATCATCTTACACATCATCAATATGACAAAGTTCAAAGTTACAGTCACTTCCGACACCGTCTGCCCTTGGTGCTATGTCGGTCGCAGACAACTCCAGGCTGCGCAGCGCCTGTGGGAGCAGAAGTATCCCGACTCAAACGACACTTTCGACATCAGCTACAAGCCTTTCCAGCTAGCGCCCGATTGGGCCCGAGGTCCTGCATCGAGCATTTCCAAAGAAAAGTTTTACCTCGAGAAATTTGGAAGAGATCGCGTGGTCAAGATGCACCAGCATTTGAAGGGTGTCGGAGAGTCCCTCGGAATCGACTTCAAGTTCGGAGGGCAGACAGGCAACTCGAGAGATTCGCATCGACTTGTTCAGCTTGCCAAGAAGCACGGCCAGGATGCCGAAAGCAAAGCGCTCGATGGCCTTTTCGCTGCGTACTTCGAGAAGAATGACGACATCACCAGCTACGACACCTTGAGAAACGTGGCTGTCGAGGCGGGAATCCCCGAGGATGAGTTCCAGAAGGCGATTGTCGAGAGCGACGAGGGTGGCCCAGAGGTTGACAAGCTTGCGGGCGAGGCGCGATACAGCGGTGTCAGTGGTGTACCTGACTTTGTTCTTCAGGACCGGTTCCGACTCCATGGCGCCAACGATCCGTCAACATTCGTGAGCGTTTGGGAGAAGATTAAGGCGGCTGAGCTGTAATCGGATTGATCGCTGGGGGCGATCAGATCAATCGCTTGGGGTGGTCAGATTGAAACAAGACTTCTGTGCGCTTCTCGAGGACATCGTTCCAGAGGTGTTGGCCTTGGAAGCCAGGGACATAGAATAGTAATCCGATTTCCTGACTCGTCCACCAACTTGCCCTGTCCATATTGCCTGAGCCCAGTACCAGATACTCGTCGTCAACGAGAGTCATCTTGAAATGACTAACGACAGGTTCGTCTTCTTGGTCGCGTCTCGCGTCGAGTTGCTTGTAGTAGAAGATCTCCAGCTTGCCGGGCGCAGGCGATTGCGCTTCAGTATCCGATGATCGTGGCTGATTGACAAGAGCATTGTATCTCTGGATAAACTTGCGCAAACACCAGGATGTCGTTGTGCCAGCCGTGACTAGCTGCTCGATCAGCATCATACCCTTGCTGGTTCGGATCTGGACATCGACTCCACGTGCGAGCGCATCTAACAGACTCTCCACAACAGGCCAGGAGGTGACATTCGGTGTGAGGATGGTGATCCGTCGCTGTGCGTTGCTGAACAGTGTAAGAAGTGCTGCGTTCAGAGGCGTCATTGGCGGATTTGTCTGCGATAGGAATGGGAAGAAGGAGAACCGAGGGTTCCGATGATGCGGCGAAGGGAGAAAGATTGTCGGAACTGGGCGACTGGCAGGGAAGTCAATGGACTGTGTTGCCGACACTTCACTGTTGGCTTGTAGTCGATTTGGCGCTCTTTGATCAATTTGAAAATCTTTTTGCGATTCACCTCGTCGTGGAGGTTCATTGTGACCCCAAACGCGATCGTAAAAGGCCAAGAGACGATCGACAATGGCACCCTCAACCTCGACACAACCTTCGAACCATCGCTCCCAGCTGACGTTACAGCTTGGGACCCAGGCCCTCTTTCCGTCGACGATCACAAACTTGGGGTGCATAACGCTCAGCGGAGTGAAGAAGATGCTCTTGACAGTAAGGTCGATATTGGCATTCTGTAGCAATTGCTGGTCGGGCAGGCCCAGCTTAGGCCACTTCGACGGATCATAGACATATCCCTCTCGAGAAGCAGGGTGGAATAGTTTCTGGAATAGCCCAAATGATGAGAAGCCTATCGTAATCCGTAGAGGCTCCTTAACGTTGGCTTCAATACGCGCCCTCGCAAGCTTCTCGAATGTGTCGCGTATAGCGTCCAGTGAAGGCGAAGCAGCCCAGTAACAGGTGATCAATTGAACCGAGTGTCTGGCGCTAAGAATTGCTGGTAGAAGAGCGCGCGTGTATATAGAGTAGCCTGTTCCAACGTATAATGTCTTGGGTGAACTGGTGGTGATGAGAGAGTCGATATTATTGACGTAGTAGCTTGGAAAGTCGTCTTGTTGCTCGTCGCGTCGCGATTGAAGAAGCTCTTTCCATGGTCGGACAAAAGATTGCGGGAACTCTGTGGCTTCTGTCATTATAATTACTTTTATTAAGAGACAGAGTTAAATATATTGTGTTAAGGTTAAGTCATGAACGGGGAGAGTGAAGATGAGATGAGAAGCTTGGCGGTCTGCGGGAAGAGTCAAGACCCTCGATCCTAAGTGACAAAAAGACTAAGGTAGTTTTGCCTAAGCTTAGGGGACTTTCTGTTAAGTTTATTTTGGCATACTATTCTGATGTCTTAGGTTTTCTTGCTCGGCGCAGCTGACGACACAGAGAGCTTTGGCGATGCCAAGCAATCCACTTTATACAAGGTGGTGGAATCCGGGGGAACTATCCAGTCGGGCTAGATTTAAGGTACAACTCTGATCAAAACGTGAATAACGGTATAGCTAACAAAGATGTAATGATTGTGTAAAGTCAATGGTTCAACGCTGAGGCACTGTTCCGCAACTTTCAGCGGTTCCAACGGGATACAGCGGATCAGTCAATGCGCAGCAAGCAAATGCCAGCAACGACAAACACCGCGACAAAGATGAAATCAATTGAAACAAACAATATACAACATTAAGCACATGAAGCTGCACCTCAAATTCAATTGACACTCTTCTCTATGAACCGCGGCTTTAGTAATCTCCACGACTCGCTCACCGCCTTCAAGCTCCCCGGCAGAATCCCCCACCACGGACACCTCCTATCTTCCCATGGCGCTCCAACAGACTTTCCCATCACCCAACCCAAACACCCTCAAATCGCGACCATGTTGTCAGGCGTTCTGGTCTTCAACCAAAAGGGCGAGAACCTTATCTTCCGCGCCTTCCGGAACGACTGTCGTCCTCGCCTCGCAGACGTCTTTCGCATCCAGGTCATCTCCAACGCCCAAGTTCGATCGCCAATCCTCACCCTCGGAAGCACAACGTTCAGCCATGTCAAGCATGAGAATATTTATCTGGTCGCCATCACGAAGAGCAATGCCAATGCTGCTCTTGTGTTTGAGTTTCTCTACAGGCTGATTCAGCTGGGTAAGGGTTACTTTGGCAAGTTTGATGAGGAGGCTGTCAAGAATAACTTTGTCTTGGTATATGAGCTCCTAGACGGTATGTTCTACTCCAACCACTCTGCAGTGCAATGGCGCTGATGGTCTTTAGAAATTATCGACTTTGGATACCCTCAAAATACAGAAACCGACACCCTCAAGATGTACATCACCACCGAAGGCGTCAAGTCCGAGGCCCGCGCCGAAAACACCTCCAAGATCACGATGCAAGCCACCGGAGCCCTCTCCTGGCGCAAGGCAGACGTAAAGTACCGTAAGAATGAGGCTTTCGTCGACGTGATCGAGGACGTCAACCTGCTCATGTCCGCTACCGGCGCTGTCCTGCGCGCAGACGTTACAGGCCAGATTATTATGCGCGCTTACCTTTCCGGCACGCCCGAGTGTAAATTTGGCCTCAACGATCGTCTACTTCTCGATAACGATGGTTTGCTGAGTCTCCCGAGCGGAAATAAGATGGGTACAAAGGCAACAAAGGCAGCAGCTGGAAGTGTCACTCTTGAGGATTGTCAATTCCACCAGTGTGTTAAGCTGGGTAAATTCGACGCCGACCGTATCATCAGCTTCGTTCCTCCCGACGGTGAATTCGAGCTTATGCGATACCGCGCAACTGAGAACGTCAACCTTCCCTTCAAAGTACACGCCATCGTCAACGAAGTCGGTCGATCAAAGGTGGAATACAGCATCGGTGTCAAGGCCAACTTCGGCTCCAAGCTCTTCGCCACAAACGTCGTCGTCAAGATCCCCACGCCTCTGAACACCGCAAAGATCACCGAGCGCTGCACGCAGGGCAAAGCCAAGTACGAGCCTAGCGAGAACAACATCGTGTGGAAGATTGGTCGCTTCACTGGTCAGAGCGAGTACGTCCTCAGCGCCGAGGCTATCCTGACGAGCATGACGAACCAGCGCGCGTGGAGTCGGCCACCGCTGAGCATGAACTTTAGCTTACTCATGTTTACGAGTTCGGGACTGTTGGTGCGATATCTTAAGGTGTTTGAGAAGAGTAATTATTCGAGCGTCAAGTGGGTGCGGTACATGACGAGAGCAGGATCATACGAAATAAGGTGAGTACTTCTTGTGTGCTTGACAAACACAGCTAACAGGGCAGATTTTAAATGCATATAAGTGGTAGAACATGTACGGCGTTATGGTATATCCCGGCAAAAGTCGAGCGGGCGGTTTCTTTAGCATCAAACCACTGTCCAACTTCTGTCCCTTCGTGATCACTCATCTTCAACTACCAAGACTCTGACACCTTGAAACTTTCCTCTGTCCTCGCCCTCTTGTTGACTCTTGATCGCAGTATCGATCAAGCAAGCGAAAATGTACGATGGATGTTCCTCCTCCCATCCCAGCGCCGAAAGATTCCTTGCCTCGACGTAGCGTCTCGAGACTGCATGCACGATATCCCCCGGTCTCTCCTGATCATCCGTATTCTTCGTCCGCAACCCTTTCCAAAGAGCATCTGGCGTTCGTATCTCGCTCATCTTGACGTTCTGTCTACCACACTGCTTACACCTCCCCGTGCACTCATCCACAAGGTACAACACCTCCAGGCCCTTCTGGATCGTACAAGCGAGGAATGCAACCTCTTCAAGCCCTAGCTCGCCGTACAACCCTGTCGCCCACGTTTCGGAAACGTCGATTGCGACCTTTTTCGCATTCTGTAATGCCGTGGCTATTTCCGGTGACCATTGGTTCTCGAGGATGTCTTTGATTGGCGGTGGTACGAGGAGCGTTTCCGTAGCGAGGTCGTTGTGGTCGGATGGCTCCTCTCGGAAGCGAAGCATGAGGACGTCGGATGCAGGGATAGAGACCTTTTGGGCTCTGCCGGGGAGATGGATCTCGTTCATAGCCTGTCTTGCTTCTATTTCTCTGACGGTTTGTTCGGCAAGACGGCTGATTAGCCTTGATGTGGCTGTTGCGTGGTACACACTTGGGTCGAATGCAGCTTTTGACCTGACATTCTCAAGACGGTCAAGAAACACCATCTTTTTGTAGTTGTTGAGCTTGGCTTCTCCTGCTTTATCCTTCCTCTGTGTCTCGAAAGCTCTTTCAGCACGTTCATCGCCTTTCCATGATGGAAAACAGACGTCGAAAATGTGCATAGCTGGGCCGGGATGTGTATAAGTCTGCCATATCTTCATCTGCAACTCCAGCGGGAGATTGCCAAAGTGTTTGAAAGCCATCTTGGTTCACAGTAATTAACAGTGAGTGAAGAGCACTCCTCGACATCTCTTGTATAGAAGTTTCGTTCTATTTGTATATGCTGGTATTCTGACCACCAACCGGGATATATCACGTCAGCCAGTCTCAGCACTAACAGAGTAAATGATATGAATGGGCAGTGATGTATTAAGGCTGATCTGAGATTTTGAGTCTTGACAAATGAAGCCTCTCAAATGCAAATACTGAACGAAAAACATTACGTGTGCCGAGGATGTTTGTGTTTGGCACCGCACCCTACACCCTGAGACTGTGAGATATTAGATCGTGAGATGCGATGTCAGCAACTTCAATCTTATCGGCGCTTACTATCAAGTGTGTTGGCGATACGTATTTGTATTGTGTCTTTCTTGGCCACGCGGTCATCACAGTGCATCGCAGTTCCATCAAGACTTGAGGAACCTGGGAATGTCGCAGCAGCCTTGGGCCCTGTCACTCATCTCCTGATTGATTAAGCTATGTTCCTCTCCTTCAAATGACCGAGTCTGTGCTTCCTCATCATACTTCAGACGTTCGTTGTGTAAGTCGTCCATCCATGCCTACTGCAATGTGAAGATACAGTTGTGATTGATACACTCTACGAGCGATGGTTCTGCAAAGCGTCTACATCCATGTCCTCGAAAGCTGCTGAAGCCATCGGTAGACCTAAACTAGACTTGTGTGTTCCATCGGGTCTCGTTCCTGGTGTATCGGCTAACTCCATCGTCTTCTGTCTCTAATCCATCCCCATGAGCCTTTTGTCTAGTAACGATATCTTTGGTTCCAGGTCAAAGCGGCACCCCCATACAGTCGTTCGTGAGTTCCATCTAGGTCTGCAGAATCAGTGCGGTTCGTTTGAAGCCGACTGCCCGTGTAGGAGTGGCTGTTCAGCAATAGTCATGGCCCAAGTCACAGCCGCCGAGAGATCGCGTGTCTCTGACTCGTCAATATGTAGCAATATAGACTGCGCACGAGTGTTGATACACCTTCCTGATTCGGTTTCCCAATGTCTCGAGTATATGGGTATGTTAGTCAAGATGGATGGCACGAAGTCTGTAGAACCAATGAGCTGGTGACTTTGCAACTTGCCAATTAAATCACTTGGAGAATCCCCCGAGAACCACTAAGTTCAGCGTTTGGTCTTTTCTTCGATCTTTCTTCAGCTCTGTTAGTTGTCGAGACCAGAGTCAGCTGTTTCCTGCCAGTCACTACCTCGAATGACAACAAATTCGTTGACGATGTCTACCAGCCTCCGAGGAACACAGATGATATCGGAGGACACAGCGGTACCTTCTCTTTCATTGGAACGGTAGTTACAGAATATCCTTGTCTTGATGATCAGACTTCGCTTGGACGTCCCCCGGGGAGCCGGAGGTGGGATCCGGTGGACTCCGGTGGGAGGGTGTCGCGAGATGCCGCTCGTAACAGCATACAAGGCGATAATACCCTTGCATGGTGAATAAATAGCTCTTGCGGCGCTGTCGAGGAGGTATACTTCCCTGATGTTTGAGCTTGTGGTGTTGAGACAGCCTGTTACAACGTGGTCGGAGGAACTCAGCCATTGGCAAACATCAGACCATTCCTCGGAACCTCGAGTATCCTCAGATAACTAATCGCGATCCTACGATCTTCGGAATCGCGTGGTTGACGTTCTAGAATTGCGGTTGTGTATCGTGGCCATGAGGCTGGATGTAATACAGACGGTAGCAATATTCAGCCTTAGCAACTAGCTCTGCGCCTTTAATCCAACCTTCTCAGAAGTGATATCCACTGATCATCGATACTATCCCTATGCTTTCCTGTTTAATTCATTGCGTGATTGTCCTGTAGCCATTCACATGGACCTCATACTTAGGACTACACTTCTGAACTCCGTTCTAGACCAAACACTTACCACGGCAAACGTCATAACGCATCCAACTCCAGTTTTTATATTCTCCGACGGACGTTTAGTCTCGATATATAAGCGCTGACTAGTTAAGCCATCTATCTATCTGCCAAACAGTTCCACACCTACAAGTATATCTCCCAGCCGCGGAAAAAAAGTCCAAAGACCAAGACCTCGACCACACACTATATCGGGATTCGATCTGCTTGATTGCCTTTGTCATCGGCTATAAAACCCACGCTGATCCAGAAATTCCCGTGCCCCAGCCAACATGGTCAGGGCAACACAACCACGAGAAAGTCATGTGTTTAGTGAGACCTGAGTAACGCCCC